>PVLD010002107.1:76016-176114 GCA_004027595.1 Dinomys branickii
AACATATTGACAAACAGACACCAATTATCATAAAAAATAGTACAATCACAACTAATCTATAGACCAGGTGATATGGTCTCAACAGTGGTTATTGCTTTATCCATTGATATCTTCGAATTGTAAATGTATGAACCCATATACAGACATGCAAATTTAGTCAGACAGTTAATCCTCTCAACAACAGAAAAAACACAAAAACGAAAAATCCAAAGACAAGAAACAAAACAGGCAAACAACAACAACAGCAACAACATCAACAACAACAAAAAACACCACTTGTTGCTGCTTTACATATTGATATCTTCGAAGTGTTCTTTATGTCTTAAGGGGCAGTTAAGACATAAAGATGACTGGTCTTGCTGGGGAGGAGGGGCTCAGCCTGGGTTTCATGTCAGGGGATGACTACCCCTATTCGGGGAGGTGACCTGATCATGGGGTGGTCTGCAAGGCTCTGCTTTTCCTGGAATCTGGGGTGATTGTACGTTTGGAGACAGGTAGATGTTGCTCCAGGGAGCCTGGAACTGACATTGTAAACACCGGCGAATGATATCCCTGCAAATCCCGGAAATTGCTTTAGCTGCTCTTACCTTCACCTCCTCAGTCTTGAAGAGGGATGAGGTAGGCTAGGTGAGTTCAGGGCTAATAAGCCTTATAATACAGACACTTCTTAAGCGATTAACAGGCCCACGCAGAGCTGAGCGGGACTCTGACTTAAAGTTTTAAGGTAATAAAGGAGACAATAGAGTTAGAAAAGCCAAACTTCCTCCTGCTTTTAGTCACACACTGGGCATCTGCAGACCCAGCCTCCAGATCTTTGTTTCAAACGCCCTCCTGTCTGTGTTCCCTGCTCATTCTTGAAGGAATCAGGGTGTCAGCCAATCTGGCTTTGTACATTTTCCGGCTGGGTAGTAAACTGGCGTACAGGAGACTGTGACCTAAGTTTCTGGAATGCCTGGGTACAGCCTGGGGAGTAAGAATAGAAGGCGCTCATGTGGGGAACCTTGGGTAACTTTGACATAACTTAGAACTCTAGTTCCTTTAGGCCTGTCTTTATTTCTTCTCTCTCTCTTAGGTTCCCATGAACCCCTCCATTCCTCCCACCCCTACAACTCCCCCCACCTCTACAATTCCCCAGGCAATAAAGCATATATTTAGTACCTACTGTATGCATTCAACACTGTACTGGATGTATCAGACACGTAACACAAGAGGGCTAGAAATATGCATAGTGTGATGCTTACATGTATCTGTGTCCCAGTTACCTGTTATTAAACGGTCCCCAAACTTAATGGCATAACATGACAACAACCATTTGTTTCCCCACCAACCTGTAGTTTGGACAGAGCTCAGCATCAACTCTGTGCTCTATGTGACACCAGATGGGACAGCATGGGCTTCCTCACTGCATGGTGCCCCAGATCCATGAGCAAGTGTCCCAAGAGGACTAGGTAGGATCTCTTTACCTACCTCACGATCACATAGTACTTAGAAGGAAAGCAGCTGAAAACATTATCCCAGGTTCAAGGGGAGGGGAGAGAATTTACTTACTGGTGGCGGAGCGGCCGTATTCCAGAAGAGTTTGTGAGAAGAGATGTAGTACAAGATCCTGCGAGATGAGCCGTCTGCAGAAACACAGCCTGGCACAGTGCATCCAGTGAGCTACCATGCACTTGTGAAAAGATTTTGCGGGGGAGTGCTGGGGATTGAATGCAATGTTTCATGCACACTAGGCAAGTGCTCTACCATGGAGCTAAATCTGTGTAACTCCTTTTTCTCTTTTTTGAATCAGGGCCTCCCTGACTTGACCAGGCTGTCCTCAAACTTGCTATCTGCCTGCCTCAACCTCCTGAGTAGTTAGGATTATAGGTGTGCACCACCATAACCAGCTAAGAGATTTCAAATGTGTATTATAAATTTTAAAAAGGTATAAAACATTTATGAAAGAGAGAAATGCTTGTGCATATTTATAAGAAAAAATATTGGAAGGATAGATGTCCAAATGCTAGCAGTTTCCCTCTGTGAGTTTCACTTTGTTTTCACACTGTAATGCATTACTAACTTTTGAGGGGAGCAATGGATTATTTTCCCAACCAAGAAATACAAACAATTTCTATGCTAAAAAAAATAACACCACAAAGGGCACAATTAGGAAGGAAATCTTATGAAACAAGTGAAAAACCCTAAACAGAAGGAAACTAATTTCTTTCAGGCTGAACTCCTCAAAGCCTTTGATATTCTAATGGGCACTGGGAATTTACAAAGGAGGATTAGGGGATAAAACATGCCCCACCTCTACTTGGCCAAGAAGAGTGTGAGAGGAAAGGATGTGCACATGTGGGGTGTGTGCATGTGGGGTGTGTGTATTGCTGTGTGTACAGGTGTGCAGGCTTAGGTGTGTGTGCATATGTTTTATGCACGTGTTTGTGTGTGTGTGTGTGTGGTGAGTGTGCATTGTGGCATCCTAGAGGACCTGTGATGCTCAGATACACTTTGGATTATGTGTCTCCAGACACAAATGCTCTTGAGTTTGGTGGAGAAAGAAAGCATTTCCCCCGCCTGAGTGGCCCTTTCCCTCCCTTTCTCTCTTCTTTGCTCTCCTGGAGACCTGACACCCTCTTCTCAGCCCTGTTCCCTGATGCATTCTCTTGAGCAGAAACGGGCTCAGAAAGTGCGTGAGGAAGAAGCTTCACGGGCCAGGCGGAAGCTGAGAGGGAGACAGAGATTCCTGCGTGGGGGGGATGGGCGACAAGCAGCCTCCAAATCACTTTGCCACGGAGACCTCCTGGAATGAGATCAGTATTTCAAGTGCTCAGGTCGATAGGCAGAACTCAGTGGCCACTGGTCATTGTCAGTTATTGTTATTATTTTTCCTCCTCAGCGCTCATAAACACACACACACACACACACACACACACACATCACCACTTGCAGTGGACCACTTTATATGGGCTGTGGGGGAAAAAGGTCTCAATACACATGCATTAGCCTGAGCTTTCCCCCTCTCTAGAGAAGTTCCCACACATTTACACACAGGGACATTTACAAGGAGGTTCCTAGCAACACCGTTTGTAAAAGCAACACATTTAGAAACTAAGGAAATGTCCATCAATAGAACACTGAACAAATGAACCGCAGGATAATCCTGCAGTGAGAGTTAGACAGCTGGAGGGCTAAGGGAACAAGACCTATGCATGTCATAGGGATGAATTTTATGATACGATATTAAATGAAAAATAAGGAGCGGAAGAATTTTGAACGATGCGAGTATCGTTTATACAAACAGCCGAAACATGGGAAATGCACCATGCATGGTACAGAGGTATATGTACATAGAGGGAAAGGATAGCACACATATGGCCAACGTAAAGGACACATTCAGGCTAGAGGTCACTCCTGAGGCTGTGGAATGACTGAAGGAGGAGGAACAGGGGGCGTCAGCTGTGTTGTGCTCCCTGCCCACCACTGCGAAGCAAATTATCGCACAACTCAGTGGCTCAAAACAACACACAGCCCTCATCTCAGTTTGATATGATAATGTGGTCTGTTAATAAGATGGGTTATGCTGACTGACTTTTGAATATTGAACCAGTCTGACATTCCTGGATAAATTCCACCTGGTTGTGGTGTATTATTCTTTTTACATAGTGCTGATATTCACCTTTCTCGTACTTTGCATTAATGTGTTTGTTACTCTGTCGAGGAGGGACAGACAGGGTTTGTGGTTTTCTTCTTCTGTTTTCATCTGGTTTGGGCAGGAGGGTAACACTAGCCTTATGAAAAAGATTGGGAGGGGCTGGGGATATAGCTCAGTAGGAATAAGCGCCTGCCTAGCAAGCTCAGGGTCCTGAGTTCAATCCCCAGTACCGCAAAAAAAAAAAAAAAAGGATTGGGAAGTAGTCCCAGGTCTTCTATTTTCTGGAAGAAATTATATAGAGTGGGTTTCTTTTCTTCTTTAAATGTTTGGAAGAATTCTTTAGAGAAACAATCCAAATCAGGTGATTTCTTTCTTGGAGGAATTTAAGTTCTTTAATAGATACAGGATTGTTCTGGCTATTTCTTCTTCGGTACATTTTGGTAGTCTGTGGCTTTTAAGGACTTGGTCTTTGGCATCTAATTAAGGGTCATTGAAAATTTTTTTTTGCAAGGGACAGATAGACAATATTCTAGGCTGTGGGGGGCCATATGGGTTCTGTTGCAATTATTATTATTTTATTTTTTTTTTGCGGTACTGGGGATCGAACTCAGGACCCTGAAGCGCTTATTCCACTGAGCTATATCCCCAGCCCCTCTGTTGTAATTATTCAACTCTGCTGCTGCGGCATCAAAATAGCCATGGGCAATGCAGAAATGAATGAGCAGCCTGTGTGGCTGTCACAGGGCTACCACAACAAATTACCACCAATGGGGTAGCTTAAAACAACAGAACTATGTTCTGAAGCAGCTCAGCTGGCTAGAAGTCTGCAAGCGAGGTGTCCTCAGGCCACACCCCTCAGAAGGGCTCTGGGAGGAGACCTTCATTGCCGTTTGCCCTCAGACACGCTTGGCTTCTAGCAACATAACTTCATCAGTCTTCACATGGTCTTCTTCCCTCTGTGTCTCCATGCCTGCACCCAAATCTTCTCTTGTAAGTACACCTGTCCTGTTTGATTTAGGGCTCAGCCCAATAGAATAGGATCCTATTTTAACTAATTTTATCTTCAATATCCCTATAAGGCCACATTTTGAGGTTCTAACTATCACAGACTAGGGGCAGGGGCTATTATACAACCTGTATCCCAGATTGTAGTTTTATTTATAAAAGGTCCCAGTTTTATTCATAAAAATAGTTAGCAGGCCACATTGGACTCATGGGCCATCCTTTGCTAATCATGGATGCATGTTTTCATATTTATGGATGATGAGTTCTTTGCAGTATTGCCTTATTATTTTAATGTCTACAGAGTCTGTCATGAAAATCCCTCTTCATTTCTGATTTTGAGATAGGATCTCACTATGTAGCTCAGGCTGGCTTTGAACTTATTGTGTAGTCCAGGCTGACCTTGGACTCATGGCAATCCTCCTGCCTCAGCCTCCCAAGTGCTGGGATAACAGGTATGTGGCATTATATCTGTTTTTCATCTGATATTTGTAATCTGTTTCTTTTTTTTCTTAGTCAATCTAAATATAGTTTTGTCAATTTTATTGCTCCTAAAAAAAATCCACAATTTTTAGCCTGATTCTTTTCAGTTGTTTTTCTGATTTCAGTTTTACTGGTCTTTTTTCCTCCCTCTGATTTACTTGCACTTTTTCTCTGTTCCTCAGGGAAGAAACTAGATGATTGCTCCAGGTGTGTTTTTTCTAGATTATTGATTTGGGACTTTTTTTCTTTCTTTAAATGACTAGTCTTGGAAATTTTCCACTAGATAGTGCTTGAACTACACACTACAAACTTTGCTATTTTCATTATTCAATTCAAATATTTTCTTTTTAAGATTTTGCCTTTGACACCTGGATTACTTGTTTGTTGTTTAATTTCCAACCATTTAGAGATTTTTCAGCTATCTTCCTGTTATTGATTTCTAGTTTACTTATGGTCAGAAAATAAACTTTGAATTTAAGTTCCTTTGAAACTCGTTAACACAAATATTCAACTTTTGGTATTGTCCCTTAGATTTCTGAATCTCTGTTCATCTTTAAATTTTTTTCTGTGTTGTTCAAATTGAGTAACTATTGAGTACTCAAGTTCATTGACTTTTTATCTTTTCCACTCTGCTATGGAGCAGAATTTTTATTTCAGTCATTGTACTTTTTAGTTCTAACACTTTTGTTCTGTTTTTCTTATATCTTCTATTTCTTTGCTGAGATTTTCTATCTTCGCATTCAAGAGTGTTCTCTAGTTTTTGTGAAGTGTGGTTATAACAACTGCTTTAAAGTCTTTGATGATCCAACATCTCTCTCATCTTGGATTTGGCATTTGTTGATTTTCCTTTACAGTGTGAATGAAGGTTCTTCACATGCTAAGCAATTTTGGATTTTATTCTGGACATTTTAAACATTATGTTAAGTGATTCTGGGTCTTATTTAAATCCTAAGATGTGCGCTGGGCATTTTTGTTAGTAAGCATTCAATCAAGATATGTGGTAAGCTCTGACCTGCCCTCCATGGGCTGTGGTTTTCAGTGTTTGTAGTTCCTTGAGGGTCAGTACCATGTGTCTCCTACCTGGTGGGTAGTCTAGGACCTGGAAGGTGATCTGCACTGTAGCTTAGTTCTTAAATCCTAGATAAGCTATGTAGGGTCATAGCTAGGACGGATCTCGAAGAAGAGGCATGGAATTCACGCACAACTTCATGGGATCACTCTCTTGAGCTTCCCCTTTGCCACAACCCCCCCAACTCTTTGGAGTTCCCTGGAGCCCCCTTCCCCAGAACCACAGTTACGAATCTGGGTTTTAATTTCCCTGTTCTGTTGCGTCCTTTCCACTACTGCCTCCGTGCCCAGGGCCAAGCAATGGAAAAATAAAGAGAAAGAAAAAAATGGTAAAGATGTAGATGTGCTCTTAGAATTGTAGCTCCTCTGATCAGAGGCAAGTTTCTGTCCCTTAGAGAGGCAGGCACCTGCCCAGCCTCCTATGTCTGTCAGCTCTGTGTAGCTGTCACCATGGCCACCATGCTACTGTCTGGACTAGAATCATAACAGGAGAAAGTGAAAGACATGGGATGGCTTCTGCCTACTCTTCCTGGCTCATAGGGTTCTCCTTTGCCACTCCTTGGACCAGAACTGAAGAGCTGCTCATGGAGCTCTTTCTGTCCACATCCGAGTCTCAGGTAGCCTCGGGTCCAGGATAATACCCAAGGAGTGAAGCTTCAAATCTTTCCTTAACTCACCTGCCACCATTTAGTTTTTAGAAACCTCCAATAGCTGCTACATGAATCCAGGATTTACAGTGTCACCAAGTGATGTAGGATGGTCATATGCTCATTGCAGTTCCACATTCTTGTCAAAGATGCATTACTTGAACCTGATAGGAGGAAACATTAGATGGATCTGAACCGAGGAACGGTCTGCAAAATAACTGACCTATACCCTTAAAACATGTTGAAGTTATCAAAGTCAAGGAAGGGTCCAAGAACTGTTTCTGAGAAGAGAAAGATGAAGAGACATAATAACCAACCCCAACCGACATGTGATTCTGGACTGAATCCTTTTGCTAGAAAAGACACACCCAGAACAACTGTGTAAACTTGAATGGGGTCAATGATCAGAGAATAGGAATGCAGAATGCCCTTGTCTGCCGGAAATGCACACCAAGGTATCAGAAGTCACAGGGCCTCTGGTTCGCAACTGATTTTGATTGGTTCAGAAATATAAGTTCTTTGTACCATACTTGCATACTCTGTGGTTGTTGTTTCAAAACTTTTTAAAAATACCTATTGGAGGAAAATGTCAATAAATCTCAGAGCACAGGCAAAAAGGCACATTTCCCAGGCAAGCTTCCTCAGTCACCCCCTGTGGCCTGTGCCCAGTGGTTTTGGCCATCAGTATTACTACTGTGGCAGTAGCTGCTGAGAGACTATGTTGTAGACATTCCCTTCACTTTGCTGGGGTTCTGCAGTGTGCCCACTCCTGGAGGATGAAGCACTAGTTTGGGCCAAACATGACTTTCTGGTCTTTGCCAGATATTAAAGTTCTGGTCCCAGCAAATGATAAGCTTGGTCTTTTAGATTAACTTTCCTCCTAAAATCAACTACAAGGGCCAGATACATATGTTTTAAGAAATAAATTTAAAATCCTCCCAAGATGAAAGGGCAGCAAGCAACACCCAGCTAGCACTGGGCTGGGAGCTTGTAACCAGACAGGTAGCGCCAAGCTATGTATCCTCAGGTTATTTGCAAATGTTGCTCACTTGGGCTTCACTTCGGGCACAGGTAAAAGAAACAGAAGTTAAGGTCCACCAAGCTGGAAGAGGAGAATCCTCCCTGCATCAAATTGGAGCTCCCCAGAGTGTGCCGTGAAAGAGAGGGTGAAGGAAAGGGTCTGGTTTCCCCAAACTCCCAACTCCCTTGCAGCTAGGAGTGACTGTATGATGACGGTTCTGGCCAGTGAGATCCAGGAGAAGTCTGTTGGACAGTTTCCAGCAAAGGCCTTTCACTTGGAGGAAAGGAGAGGAGCCACAAGGAGCGCTTCTTTCTCTCTCTCGTGCAGCTCAGAAAGCTGTCTTGTGAGGCTGGACAGTTGGTCATCAACTGCTATTATTTCAAGTGGAAAGCATCTCTCAATTGAGAAGCCTATGTCTGTATCCCAGGCACATGACAGGTGCTTAGCAACTTTTACTTCCATCACTCACCCCCACTCAGAGCCACAGGGTGTGGGGGGTCCCTCTCTTACTCCACTGGGCTCCTGTCAAGGCAGGGAAGGTGGGGGAAGCAGACCCCACACTCCCAAGGGCTCAGGAACTCCGTGCTGTTTGTAAGTCTGTTCCCCATCTCTTGGGAACAGGACTGATGGCCTTCAGGGTTAAGAGGGAATCCAGGCCTGGTTCCTGCTTTGCCTCCCTGTAGGATTGGAGCACATCTCTGGGACCTGTGAAGTGGGAAGGTTGACTCAGCTGTACTGAGAAACCTTTACCCTGCTGAAGCCTCTTACTTCCTGCTGGGATTTCACATTCTTCTCGTTTTCTTTAATTCTCAGAGCACCCATCCCCAGGAAGAAAGTCTTGTTAATACAGAGTTTACAAAGGAAATGGAGATTCCCTGAGTTTAAGCGATTTGCCCAAATCGCAGAGCTTGTAGTTGATTTAATTCTGATCTCTCCAAGTCCAAAATATCACCTTTCTGACTCCTTGCGCCCTTCCCTCTCCCCACCCCATCCCTGCAGCAGTGAGTAACCTGGGTGGGTAGACGGGAAGGTTGGGGCAGTAGGAGGACAGGAAGGTAGAGATAGTCGCGGAGGACTTCCTCAAGGAGGGAGGGCAGGCTGGGCCTCAAAGGCTGCAGAGGATTAGACAGTTGGAAAAATCACATGTTTCAGAAGAACTGAGACAAAGCCTCAGAACTGGGGCTGGGAGGGATCCCTGGCTTATAACCATGAGGGAAAAGAAACTGTGAGTTAAGAACCTACACACAGAAGTTGGAGATTTGAATTGCCCCTGACTGTACTTAGCAGGCATATGATTCAGGACAAGTTCCTTTCTTTTTCTGGGAGCACAGTTTGTGGCTATGTAAAAACAATCATTTTGTGGATTGACAACTAGTGGTCAACTTAAAACACCCACCTGAACTGAATCAGCATGGGGTAGGGAGTGGAAGGCCCACCTGAGGACTGTTGCCAGCAGCGTGAAAGGAGAACGGAGGGGAAGATGGTGCTGTTGATTCTCCTGGAGAAGCTCTGTCACGCTGGTTTTCCTGATATGAGCTCAGCTGTTCTCACTGTTGGAGGAGCTCAGGTCCTCACTGTTGCTAAAGATGGCTGCGGTTCTTTTGGGGGAGCTCCGGTCCTTACTTTGAACATCACTTCCTGGTTCCAATGCAGATCCTTCAGCCTTCTGGCACAGACTTTCTGTGGGCCTTTGGGCCTTCCCAACGCAGACTGCTGATACAGATTTGCATGAGACATTGTTGTGGGCTCTAGGCCTCATTTTAGACTCATGGAGGACATTGCCACAAGTTCTAGGTCTTCAACTGGACTCACGCAGGACATTGCCATGGGATCCAGGCCCTCAGCTGGATTCTCTGGGTCTCTAGTGTGTGGACAGATTTGCTACTCTTGTACTTGACTTGTTGGGTGACTATTATAAAATAACACTATAAATTATGTATCCTTTATTAAATTGTTTCCCTTACAATCTCTGACTGTAACAAATATGCACCGTATAGGATCATGCAAAGGATGAGTCTTGGCTGTGACAACATCTGGAACAATTGTCCCCTTATCAGCCAGAATATATTCCAAGATCCTTGATGGATATCTGAAGCAAAGATATACAGAACTCTGTAGATTCTGCTTTTTCCTGTACACACACACATCCCTATGATAACATGTAATTTATAAATTAGGCACAGAAAGAGATAAAAAAACTAATAATAAAATAAAACCACTATAACAATGTGCTGTAATAAAAGCTATGTGAACATAGCCTCTCCCTCTTGAAAGTCAAGACAAATACTAATATTTTCAGGCCACAGCTGACAAACCATGGCTAAGAGGAAACCACTGTTCTTGTTAAGTGATCACAGCGTTCCTTGTTCGTCACTCTCTCCCCCTGCGGATTTATTTGGGCTCTTCGGGGTGTCCCAAAGAGCTCCTGGGTGTGTTCCACCTTTAGAGGCCTGGATCTTTCTGCCGAAGGTGCCCACCACCCATAGAACCCCCCAATCTCCCACTAACCCCAGCCCTCCTGCTCCCTCTTCCCTGTACGTGGAAGTGTGAGAGAGATAAGAACCAGCAGCTTCAATTAAAACGGAGTCGCTTGAACAATAATGGAAAAGTAATTGAGCTAAATTGAAATGTAAATGGAAAAAAAAATAGTTGCGGCTTAACATGGATTTGGAAACCCGGCTGGGGGCAGGGACTCTGCACTCTCCTGCCTCCAAATCCCCTTATCTCTTCCCCACCCCTCTGGGGACCCCGTCACCACTCAGCTCAGAGTTCCAGTCTTCCTGAGGTCCCCACTTTCTCCTGGCCCAAACAGAGCTTCTCAGTCACAGGCAACTACACACACAGGTGCAAACCACTGTCAGACTCGGTCCGGAAGCAACCTTGGTGATCATAACTGCGGGTGGGGAGGGGGGCCACAGGCATCTGGAGGGTAGAGCCCAGCAGTGCTGCTGAGCACCCTACAGCACACAGGACAACTGTCCAGCCCCAGGTCCAGCCGTGCTGAGATTCAGAAACTCTGCTGTACTCTGACCTCCTTGCTGTGGAGGCCCAGCCCTCTAAGAAGCTTCTAGTTCCTTCTGCCTTTTCTCACCTCAAGAGGGGGGTGTGTGTATGTGCTGTGTGTGTCCTGTATTCCCCAAAACCTTCCTTCAGCAGAGAGAAGAATGGACGCCCTTACTTCCTGGGGCCACATCGTAACCCCTTCCCCCAGGTCAGGACAGCTCACCCTCCCTTCCTTCCCCTCTCCCCCATGCCTTCTCCTTTTCTTTCCTCCTTACCCCCTCTGTCCGGCAAATGTCCATCTAGAGGCTGAGCAGTGGACAGAGCTCCCTGCCTGCCCTCAACAAGGCCCCAGAGGCCAGTCCTTGTGGGACCCGTCTGAAGGCCAGAGTCCCACATCCAAGGACATGGCAGGCAGGAGTTTCCTCAGAGCTCTCCCTGCCCAGGCCCAGGCAGGCCTGGTGGTTGTGTCGGGTTAGAGCTTGGGCAGGGCTGGAGCCACGCTGGCTTGCAGGCTCTGGCTGTGCTGGGGCCACTGCTCCTACGAGGCAGCTCCGTGTCCCAGGTCCCCTTTGTGCAGTCCACACCAGCAAGTGGCCCTGCCAGCCCCTCTGCGTCTCCGCCTTTCCCTCTCTCCCCATTCCACCCCCTCCTCTGGGCTCCCTGTGTGATTCCAACCAGGGGATGGGGACTTGGGAGCGGTGGTGGTGAGCAGAAGGTGCCTGTTTGGGATCCCGATAAACTCGGGAGTCAGCCGGCGTGAAATGAAGAAATATGGCTCCCGGTAAATATTTATTTTCTATCAGAAATTAGCAAACCAAATGTAATTAAAAACAACTGTGTGTGCCTTCTCCACTCCCATCCCCAACCCCAAGCCTAGAAAATGACATCTCGGAATAGTGAGTCATAAAGACCGTGTCCTAATTAGCAGGCTGCCCGCTGCTGTGGAGACCGCCTCCCTCAGCCTCCCCAGGAGCGGCCGGTGCCCGGCAGGGACTCAGGTCATCCAGCAGCTTCCGTGGGGTCTCCACACAGGCAGAGGAGTTAACCCTGAACATGACTCAGTACGAGCTGAGGGAGAACAAGGCGGACCTCTCAGTGTGTCTGCTGGAGAAGGCAGGACATTCCACCACCTTCTGCCTGCCACCCACCCCTTCCTGGGGAAAATACAGGGGCTGCTAGCAGAAGCCAATTCCTCAACCTCTGGCTTTGTAATATCAGACAAGTCCCTTTAAATCTCTAGATCTTGGTTTCCTGATTTATAAGATAGGGGTTGTGAGGTCTACTGTTATGGGTTATATATACAATGTCCCCCAAAGATCTATATACTGACAGCTTGATGCTCAGTACAGCAGTGTTTGGGGGCGGGGGGCTAGAGAGGTATTTGGGGCATTAGTTGGTTAACCTGTTGCTGAGTTCATAGCTCAGTGGGAGGTGAGGCCCAGTAGAAGAAGCAGGTCACTGGGGACCTTACTTTGAAAGGTAGATCTAGTCCCTGGTCCCCTCTCTTTCTCTTGCTTTCTGTTTCCTAGTTGTCATGAGATGACCAGCTTTCCTCCACCACCTCCTGAGGCTATGACGTTTCTGCCTTGGAACTGGCTGACCTGTACTGGACCCTCTGAAACTGTGAGCTACAATAAATCTCTCCTCCTCTAAATTGACTTTCTCAGGTATTTGGCCAGCAAGAAAAGCTTATTAACATGCCTACCTCTGAGATTCACCAAAAATAGCATAAGGTCCTACTATGTGCAGGGTTATGGGACTAGAGCAGCAACCCAGGTGCATCCATCTCAGCTGTTATAACACACCTCTGGAGACCACTAAAAAGTGCCTGGCACACAGTAGTTACTTGGTAGCCAAAAGTGTCATTTCCAACAACCTCTAGAACATCCCAAGCTAAGAGAAGTCCTGGTAATGTTAACAATGTCCAGGTGGGGAAATGTTGCTCCTGTTTGTTGAGCACCTACTATGTGCCTACTGCTGCTCCCCTAAAGTGGCTCAGCTGTCAGGTCTGAGCCCCACATTGCCTGGCATTGGGGCACAGACAGAGATCTGACTTCCACTGCTATATTTCTCCCTTGAGCCCAGGCTGTGGGTTCTGCTCAGCAAGTATTTGAAACTCACCTTTTAGAAATGCTATTGCTGTCCTGTCCATACTTCTGTTTAAAAATCTACAATGTCCCAGTGCCAGTAGGTTTAAGTCTAGCCCCATCACAGCCTATGTAGCCCATCTCTCTGACATGGCTACTGAGGCAAAGGGCTGTGTTGCTGTGTGGGGACACCACCCTTTCCTTCCCACTTACCCCACAGCACATCAAACCAGCTTTAAGTGCCATCAGCTGTGCCTCTTTGCCAATACTCTTCAAGCAGCCCCAAAACACCTTGCAAGGCTTGCAAATGTCACCTCCTCCAGGAAGCCTACCCTGATTGCTGGAGCCTGCTCAACTCTCCCTCCAGGATCTGGGCACTCCGGGACATTTGGCCCAGACCACCTGGCATTAGAAGTTCCATTTCACATGTCCAAGCTTTATCTGATCACATGAGTTGTACAGTACTTTCCTCTCCCCTCACTCCTGCTACCCAGAGTTTGGGTTCAAGTCCTGACTTTGCCGTTTAGTGCCTATATGATCTAGGCCAAGTTACTGAACCGCTCTGAGCATTGGTTTTCTCACCTGTAACTCACGGTAATAATAATAGAAACTTGCCTCTACCTTATTTCAAGAAATAAAGAGGTGAGATAGATAACCCTTGTGACAGGATGCCAGGCACACGGTGAGGTAAGGAGTCAGTGTCCCTGTGGTTGATGCTGATGGTACAGTCTTCCCAGCCCTGCTCTCTTCCTGGGATTCCCATTGTCCTTTTTCTGGGAACAAACCCCACCCAACTAGCTCTGACTCCAGCAGCAGGAGATGGGAGGGCTTTCTCCCCCTGGCTATTAGATGATTGGTGAGGAATTGTGATCATGCTCCAAGCTGGGCCAACCAGGACTCTTCCCTGGGACTTCGGTCTGTTGGAAACGCTATGGGACATGAAGGGGGAAGGTGTCACTGCTAGCAATCATCTCCCCTGTCAGACGAGGGAGAAAGTCTGAGAGTCATATCAGTAGCAGCGACTGTGGGGAGAACTCTAGAGTTCTGGCAGTGTTTGAGTTCTGGGATTCATTTGCTGCCAATCCCTCCCTTCCTTGAACTAAAAGAGAGAAACTTTAGCCCCCCCCAAAAGGCAATTAGTGATCCAGAAGAATTTCCCAGCGGCGGAGAGGACCCGGAGGCTTTAGAAGCTGGTGTTAACCAAGGGGGAGAGGCAGCTCATAAAGATCTCTGCGGACCTGAGGTTTCTAATGGAACCCCAAGAACCCTCTCTAACCTCTGGCCCACACCCGAGTGGCTGACAGACTTCCAGGAGCTGAGGGGGCAGACAGGGGCCTCTCTCAGGCCAGCGGAAATGCAAGAAAACTTCCTGTCTGATTGGCCACCATTTGGACACATCCCTCAGACCGCTGCAGGAAAATTGCCTCCCTAATTGGCTCTTCTCTCCAACAAGCAGTAATGAGGCTAAACTTCATTCGCAGGGTGCTTAAACACCCTTGAGCATAGCTGGATGCCATCTGCAGCCCCTGCCACAGTCACTGCCCACATCACAGGAGACTCTGGCTAAGTTCAGAGGAGGGTGAGGATAATAAACCGTGCCCCCCATTGACCCCAGCAGTTCATGGACGTGCTTCTAAATCAGAAAAGCCACCCCGTCCTTGGGAGCCACAGAGCCAGGGCGAGACAAAGCCCCGTCCTCTGAAGGGAGACACAGCCCTGTCTTTGCGGGGCCTAGTCTGAGGGGAGAAGCAGTTCTGTATTAAGGGAACCCCAGTCTGAGGAAAAAACAGTCTTATACTCATGGATCCCTATTGCAAGGGGGAAAGCTGACCTCATATCAAGAAGGCCCAGTCCAGCGGTATTGACTCTATGGCGTGCTTGTGTTTCTCATCACTGTGTTTTTCTTTTAAGGCAAAGGATATTACCATGGAGTTGTTTTTTCTTTTTTCTAAACTAAAGTTTCAGTATTCAGCTTTAATTTCACTGTTGGTACTTTGGGATAAATAAGTGCGTTTGGGGTAGTAGTTTAGCCTCAGTTCCTCAAAATTTTGCCATCACTGCCCTAGTCTGAGTAGAGACACAGCCCTGCCCTCAGGGAGCACCAGAATGAGGTGAGAACTCCCCCATCCTACTGTATCCAGACTAGGAGAGAAAGTCTGAGGGAGGACAGAGCCTGTCCTCAGGGAGAGCCAGGTGAGAAAACATAGTCTTACCATCAAGGAACACAAATCTTGCCATGAGGAGAGAAAAATCTAACTCTCAGGAAGCCATAGTAGGAGGCCAGGTCTGACAGGAAAGAAAAAAAAAATCAAAAACCTCTTGAATCAAGAGAGCCCCAGGCTGAGCAAGACAAAGCAATGTCTTCTTGAAACACTAGCCTGGGAGAAGACTTAATCCTATCCTCAGGAAGTGTCATCTGAGAAGATACACACCCCTGTCCTCAGGAAGTGCCACTGTGAGAGTCTGAGTGGAGGTATAGCCCACCGTCAGAGCACCTCAGTCTAGGGGAGACACAGCCTGCCTTTTGGGACCCCAACCTAAGGGGAGTCATAGCGTTCATCTCAGAGATCCCCAGTCTCAAGAAGACAGCCCTGGCCCAGTGAATCCTCAGGATGAGGGGATAGAGTACATACTCTTGAAGTCAAGGAGGCCCAGTGAGAGGGTGGATACCATCAGTCTAAGAGGAGACATAGTCTTGCCCTCAGAATGAAGGGAGACAAGGCCTTTCAGTCAGGAAGCCCCAGTCTGGAACCCACACAGCAACACAGCCGGTTCTCAAGGAGCCGCTGTATGGAGAGAGACAGCCCTGCTGTAAGGGAACTCTTTCTGTAGGGAGACAGTCCTGCTCTCAGGGAGACAAACACTTCCTGTTAGGGAGTCCTAGACTGTCAGGCAATACAATCTGTTTTCAGGGTGCTCCAGGCTGAGGGGAGACACAGAATGATCCTTAGGGAGCCCCAGTCTGAGGAGAGGAACAGGCCGGTACCCAGGCAGGCCTATTCTGAGGGGAGAAAATATCTTGTCCTCAGGGAGTCCCAGAGTGAAGGAAGAAGCCGCTAATCATCAGAAAACACAGTCTGAAAAGAGAAAAGCTGGCCTTTGGCAAGCCCTAGTTTGAGGCAGACACAACACTCTGCTCGGGAAATACCATCTGCGGGTAGAAATAGCGTGACTGATGCAGACCAGCAAGCTCAGGGTAAAGACAGCTCTGCTATCAGGGAACCCCAGCGGAGGGGAGACAAAGGCTGTGGAGAGAAAGCCCAACTCTTGGGCACTCCAGTCTGAGAGAAAACACAGGGGCGCTCTGGAGTCTGAAGGGACATACAGCAGTGCCACCAGGGTGAAACTGCCTGTGGGGAGAGACGGTCCTGCTGTCAGGGTGCTCTGCTCTGAGTGGAGACAACAGCTCTGCCATCATGGAGCAGTAAGCTGAGGGAAGAGTCCACCCTATCCAATGGAGAACCACACAAGGGGAGAGACTGTCCTATTGTCAGGGAACTCCATTCAAGGGGAAGTGCTTTTGTCCAGGAGCTGTTTTCTGAGGTGAGACAACATCTTATCCTCAGGGAGTCCCAGTCCGAAGAAAGAAAACCAATTTTCAGGAAGCCACACTCTGTGAGGTGACACAGCCTGTGCTCAGGGAGCCTAAGTTTGAGGGGAGTCACAGCAGCGACTCCAATCTGTCACAGCAGTGAGTTGAGGGCCGAGACAGCCCTGTTCTCTAGAGGCCTAAATCTGAGTGGAGAATCAGCCTGTCTACCAGGAGCTTCTATCAGAGAGGGAGACAGTCCTATCCACACGGAACCTAAGTTTGAGGGGAAACACAAGCCCTTAGGGACAAATAATGAGAGAAGACATAGCCCTACCCTCAGGGAGTCACAATCTGAGGGCAAACACATCCATGAAATCAGGCAGCCTGAGACTAAGGGTAGACAGCCCAGTCCTCAGGAAGCCACAGACCAAGGAAGGACAGACACAGTCCAATAATCAGGGAACCCAATTCTGAAGAGAAAGACAACCCTGTTCTAGGGGGAAAATGGTTAGAGAGGCAGAGTTCTTCCTACCCTTTTTTTTTTTTTTTCCCGGGACTGGGGATCGAACTCAGGGCCCTAGTGCTTAGCGGCAAGCACTTAGCCCACTGAGCTGTACCTCCAGCCCTCTTCCTACCCTTGACAGTCACACTCTGAGGGAAGAAACAACCACACAACTGGGGACTCTAGGTGTGAGGAGAAACAGCTGGTCCCCAGGGTGCTCCCCGTTGTGAGGAGATACTGCCTGTTGTCAGGGAGCACCATCCTGAAGACAGACACACGTACTGAGACAGGAGTGAAGGGTCCAACGCTCTGGGCAATATGGTTTATCCCAGACCAGTCCCCATCTCCCCAGCTACCCCAAACGCCTTAGCGGGGAACTCAGTTACATCAGGACCCCCAGGGCCACTCCAGGATGTGTGTGTCTTGGCTGCAGCAAACCTTAGTCAGGGACCCATCCCCATGACCCTGTGCCCCTACAGCCCTCCTCAGTTAGATCCACAGGGCACCCCCTTGTCCCTTCCCAAACAGAAAGTCTGATACCATGCATACGTAAGCCCCCTTCGTTTTGCTATATAAGCAGCTTCTCTAAACCCTTAGCGCTTCAGTCTGTGTGCTGTTCCCGCATATGCTGCAGCATAAGTCCTAATAAAGCCTCTTTCAGATGGCATATTTTTGTCTGTTTCTGGTTTCCATCTCAAGTAGAGCATGCTGAGCTGTACCCTAAGAGCCAGCAAGACCAAGGGTCTTTGGCACCAAAAGCAGCCAGCAGCTGGGGGTAGTAATGCAGAACACAGCTAGCAGCAAGGATGGCAGCGAACAACGGAGAGTCGCTGGGAGCCACCATCTGGGGATGGGCACAGAGTTCCTGAGTCCTGCCAGGGGCTGCCTGGCAAGAAGGGCTGCTAAGGAACAGATAGCCCCTGGCATTCAAAGCCCAGGGCTGTTAATACTAGAAGAGCTACACTCTGCCAATTTGTGATTTCTGTACCAAATGAACAAGACTCCTCAGCCTTTTGGAAGTTCATTTGGGGATCTTCCCCTTATAGGACCCTGAAGAAAAGAGTGGACAACTGTGACATTCCAAGGCTCAGGAATCAGCCTGGGCCTGATTTTCATTTAACGTGGAGCTAAGAATCCTCGCTAGCCAGTGAGATTATCTGTAGGGGGAGCCCCAGTCTGAGGGGAGGAAAAAACCCTGACTTGGGAAGCACCAATTTAGAGGAGATATAGCCTGCCCTACAGGGAATATTAGTTGAAGAGAAACACAGCTGTAAGGGACAAAGAGCCACAGTCTGAGGGGACAGACAAACCTGTCTTCAGGAAGCACTAATCTGAGTGGAGAAAGAGTTCTACTGTCAGCAATAGTCTGAGGGGAGAGACAGCCCTGTCCTCTAGGGTCCCAAATCTGGGTGTAGATCAGCCTGTCCCCTCGGAACGCCAGAGGGGAGACTCCTCAGGAATCCCTGGTCTGAGGGAGAACGGCCGTGTCACAGGGGAAAACAACGATATTTTGAGGGTAGACACAGCCATACAACCGCTGAGCTTGAATCTGAAAGATAGCCCTATGCTCAGGAAACACCAGTCTGAGCGAAGATACAGCCCTGCTGTGACACGGCGCCAATCCGAGGGGAGACACAGGCCTCACCTCAGAGAGCTTCAGTCTGAGAACACAGCCTGCTTCTGTGAGACAGTGTCTAGGAAACACATAGCTCTGTCCTCAGGAAGCTGCTACTGTCATGGGGTCCCTCTTCAAAAGGAGATACAGACATGTCCTCATGAAGGCTCAATCTAAGAAGAGATGCAACCTGTCCGCAGATACCCCAAAACATGAAGGGAGACATTCCTATCCTCAGGGAGCCCCAGTCTGTGGAAAAACACAGCCCTGCCTCCAGAGAAAAACATGAGGGAATTCACAGCCCTACCCTCAGGGGTACAGTCTGATATAGCCCTATTATCAGGGGCCTGATCCGAGGAGACAGCCCAGTCCCCAGGGGAACTCCAATCTGGGTGGTGCCATAAGGCTGTTCTGATATAGTCCCAGTGTGACAAGAGGAAGTCCTGTTCTCAGCAAACTCCAGTCTGGAGAAGACTCAGCCCAGTCTTCATGGATCCCCAGACTAAAGGGAGACCCAGCCTTGATTTCCAGGTGCTCCAGTCTGAGGGGACACACAGTTTGTCCTCAGGGAGCTCCCGTCTAGGAAGAGATGCAGCCCTGCTACTCTGGTTATCCATTGCATAGCAAACCAGCGCAAAGCTTAGGAGCTTCAAACAAAGACAACGTTTCTTTTGCTCAGGAATCTTGAATTTGGAAAGGTTTTGGTGGGGACTGATATCTAATTCACCCAGTACTATGGGGGGTGAGGGGTGCAAACAGAAGAGAGGAGAAGAACCATGGCTTAGTAACCAACAGTGGCCACCACAGGGGGTGGGTGAACAAAAGAAAAAAAATTATGTAGAAAAAAAATGGAACTATGTTCTGCTAAGTGAGAGAACACACTTCCTGGAAACCAGGGTCAGGTTTCAGGAGGGCAAAGCAGGTAAGGAGGGAAAGGAGTTAGAGGGAGGGTGGGAGTTGGAGGTTAGAGGTCAGGGTGTGGAGACAGAGGAAAGGATCCAGGGAGGGCCAGGCCCCTGGGGGAGGCGGGCCGTAGAAGAGAAAGAGAAACCCAGCTTGGCCTGAGCAGGGGGCGGCTACAGTTCCTGGGAAAATGAACAGGGCTCAGTCAAGCCTAAAAACCTAGCTAGGCTTGGTGTAAGGACAGACAAAGGTGCTGGATATAAGCAGTGGCCTCTGCACTGAACGTGGGCTGTAGGAATCCATTTGTGCCAAGCCAGAGAGGTAAACAGAAAGCTCTTGGGGGCTGTTGGTGACAGTTCTTTAGGCCCAATCCCTTCCCCTCATAGAAAT
Organism: Dinomys branickii; assembly: GCA_004027595.1. Taxonomy (NCBI): domain Eukaryota; kingdom Metazoa; phylum Chordata; class Mammalia; order Rodentia; family Dinomyidae; genus Dinomys; species Dinomys branickii. The sequence goes on from PVLD010002107.1 coordinate 95,904, forward strand.
GGAACACTGGAATATGGGAGCTCTGAGGGCTCCAGGAAGTCACTTCCATTTCACAGGAGGGATGACTGAGACCAGGCACAAGAACAGAAGAAAGTCCGTGGCACAGCCTGTACCAGGACCCAGACTTCAGGGTCCCATCTGAACCTCCTGCCGGGTGTTACACCATTTCTCAAGGTAGCTGCAGCTTCCATGGGACGAGCTGAGGGCCACAGCTCATCCCCAGAGCACCCTGGAATAATGAGGGGTGCTGAGCAGAGTTCCTACCTTTAGTCTCTGGTCCCCAGCAGAGTTCACTGAGGCTGCAGGGATGCAGAGGGAGGACACTGGCTGGCCACTGGAGGGGGTGACCACAGGTCTCTGTTGCTGCTCAGCCGATAGCAATGTCTGAAATGGACTTGATTCCCACCAGCCAAGGGTGGTGCCAGGCTCTGCTGAGGTCTACAAGCAACAGGCCCCAGACCCCTCTGCCCACCCCAGAGGCTGTTCCACGAAATAGGCAGGGGAGAGGGACAGGAGGGACATGTGGTGCCCTTGAAGGCTGGCCCTGGGGCCAGATGTGCTCCAGGCTGGCAGAGGAGGGACGCAATCCTCAGAGCAGCCCCTCCCAGAGGTTGGGGGTCTGGACCCTACCACCCTCCAGGTGCCAGGTCAGAAGTCCCCAGGATGCTGCATGTTCCCTGGCCCCCTATTCCACCCCACAGGCATCTCCGGGGCAGCGGTGTCCTGTGTGCTTGTTGGGTAAGGGGTCAGCTCATCAAGAGCCACCTCCTGTCATCTAACTTTTAGACATCCTAACAGTAACTTTTTCCCATCCTAAGAGGCAGGGGAAGGGACTTCCACCCCACCCTACCCCCATCGCCAGCTCAGGGTGAAAGAAGGGACAGCTCCAGACTCCGCACAGCTCCACCTGCTGCCGGCCCCCACACTCACTCCTCACTCAGGAGAGAGGTCCAGGGCAAGGCCAGTGGCCCCAGGAAACTGTCTGGATTTCCTGGGCCACCCCAGCATCAACAGAGCATCAGGGCTGGATGGGGCTTTGCTGACACCTCCGGGACTTCATGGAGGACAGGTCTCCCCCATTTCCCAGCCCTACCCACTCCCCAACCCCAGTCCTGCAGCTCCCCGCATGCTGCAGACATCCTTGGGGTGGGCACAGTCTTTTCTCTCCCTTTGGCTCTGCTGTGCATCAGGCCTGGCACAATCCGGCCCTGCTAAGACCCCCGTCCTCTCTGCTCCTCTCCAGCAGACTCACTAAGGCGAGCAGCCTGCCCGCCCCTGGGCTCAGCGCCCAGAGCCTGCCACCCGCTCCAAGCCCCATTCCACTGGCTGCTGTGAGCTGCTCGGTGTCCACGCCCCCAGGCACCCAGCCAAGGCTCAGGCTTGGTTCTGCAGCCACTGCCACCTGCCCTCCTTTGGCTGCGGTGCAGTTGGGATCAGGGGCTGGGGCTTCCACTAGGCCTGGGTAGTAGGGTCCCCAGTACTGAGGAGGGAACAGAGACGGATGCTCATCTTACAGTGAGAAACAGGTTTATGTCATGGGGTTTCCATTTATCTTTTTGTAGGTGGAGCACTTTTTCTAAGTGTTTCTCTAAGTGCTCATCGCTAAGAACACTCAGCCCCCTCATGTCACAGTCCTGGAGCTAGAAAACCTTCAGGTTCAAACCTCTGCACTCCCTCTTCCAGTTTACAGGGGCACTCAACTGCCAGGCTGGTTTCTCAAGGCAGACCCTGGCCCAGGCATCCTGTTCAGTGCGCGTCGCTCCCCGGGGCTCAGCCTCTGCCTCTCTCCACCTCTCCCCCATCTTTCTCTCTGTGGATCAGGGCTCCATCTCTGATCCTAGTCTTGAGGCAGAGACCAGCAGTGGCCTGCAGGGCCAATGCCCATGGCCAGCATTGAGCCTGCTCTGTGCAGGGCCCATGCCGGGTTCCTGAGGGAGCTCAGAGGATTCACACAGGGCTGAGAAGCCAGCACCCCTCTTCCTGTAGGAGGTCAGCTGGGGATGGGGGTGGGGAAGGGGTACTGGAGGATGAAGGAGCTTGTTGTCATAGTATCTGGTCAAACTAGAGCAGGTGTGGTGGATTAATTTATGGTCCACTTGTAACACCCAGCTGAACTGAGTCAACGTGGTGCTGGGTGTGGGGGGGCCCCCTGAGGGTCATTGCCAACAGCATAAAAGAAGAACTGGAGGGGAAGATGGTGTGTGCTATTGATCCTCCTGGAGAAGCTTGTTACGCTGGCTTTCTTGATATGAACTCAGCTGCTCTCGTGGTCAGAGTAGCTCAGGTCTTTGCTGCCGCTGAGGATGGCTGCGGTTCTTTTCAGAGGAACTCTAGTTCTTACCTTGAGCATCACTTCCTGGTTCCAGTGTGGCTCCCTCAGCCTGCTGGCACAGACTTTCTAGCTTCTACCACTGACCTTTGGCCTTCCCAGTGCAGATCCTTGAGGCAGACTTGCATGAGACATTGTTGTGGGCTCTAGATCCCCCAGCTGGACTCGTGAGGGGCATTGCTATGGACTCTAGGTCTTCATAGACCTAGACTATGGACTCATACAGGATACCTCTGGACTCATACAGGATATTGTTGTCATAGCCAGGCCCTCAGCTGGATTTGGGGGGTCTCTAGTGTAAGAACAGATCTCCCACACTTTTTCATTTCACTCTTTGGGTGACTATTATAAAATAACCCTATAAATTGTGTGTCCTGTATGAAACTGTTTCCTTCGCAAACCCTGACTACAACAGCAGGACAGGTGTAAGTTAGATTTTCAAAAAACCCTCCTGCAAGTGTGAGACAAAGGAGTGTGGGGACTTGGAAGGTCTGAGAATTTCCCTGTCTAGCTCCAGAAGCTCTAATATTCAGAAGAGCCCTGAATGCTTCTAGCCAAGCATCAGAGAGCTTCCAAGGGGGATTTCTGTCTTCTGGGTGTGAGGTTCTTGCTGTCTCCTGTCTAGGCATCCTCAGGCTGCACACACCACCCTTCCCCACTCTCATCCTGGGCTGAGTTTGTCCACAAGCTCAGCTTGTCTGGAGCAAGGCCTCAGTCAAGGTCCCAGCAATGCACAGAGCTGCCAAAGCCACCAGTACCCCGAGGAGGAAGGGGGAACAAGACCCTAGGTCTTGCCTCTGGGACCCTGGTCACTTCCACATCCCCTGGTCTCCCAATAGCCTAGCAGCCGCATCCTATGTTCCTGGCCTTTTTCTGCAGGCTGCTGCCCCTTCCCTCTGGAGAGCCAGACGAGCGGCACTTTCCAGGACCGTCCCAGCCATGGGGGCTGGGGGGACAGTGGTTTCTGCTTCCTGATTCTATCCTCACGTGGCCACTTCAGAGCTCGCCTGCTCCCTCCAGTCCCTGTCTGGATTAGATCCAGAAAAATTCAATCCGAGATCCCCGAAGGCCTCTGGAAAGCATTGTGCTTTTCATTTTGCTTCCTTTAGGGTCTTGCACCCCAATGGTGCCCTTGCAGGGTGAGTTTGATCATGAAAGCAGAAACTGATATAAAAGGTTGTGCACATGACAGGGACTATTCTTTTTTTCATTAACTAATAATTTTTGAGGTATGGGGAATCAAACCGAGGACCTTGGCCATGCTAGACAAGTGCTCTACCACTAAGCTACATTTCCAGTCCTTTAAAGGTTTATTTTGAGACAGGGCCTCACTAAGTTACCCAGGCTGGCCTTGACCTTGCCATCCTCCTGTCTCGGCCTCCCAAGTAGTTGTGATTACCCACATGCACCACCTACCCAGCTAATTCTCTTTTTCTTACCTATGTGTTGGAGTTTTCTAACTAATGCACTAGAATCATCACTGTTGGAAGGCCGGCGGTGAATGCCAGAACCCAGGAATCCCAGCTGAGCAGAACCGCTTCCTCTTTTGGCCTTGCCCCACCCCACAGTTTCCTTACCCTTCTCGGGCCCTTAGTCTTGGTGCGGAGAAGAGAGGCTGAGGAGAAAGGTGACAAGCCGGAAATGCAGAGGAGCTAGAGCTCCCTCCTGCTCCTGGGCTCTTGCTCCTGATGCGGGCAGCCACGGACCTGGGGCGTTTCTGTTAGCTGCTTGCCATGTAACTAATTGTATGGTCAAGGCCGCTACAGGCTTACATAAGTGGGCATGTAATGCCCTCACACAGACACGATCACACACACACACACACACACACACACACACACACGCACACGCTCGGGCTTTGGCCACAACACTAAAAGGTAGTATTTGTTCCTGGAAGTGGTATCGTTCTCCTTGGGATTTCTCTTATTCAAAACTTGGCTGCACAGTTGCAACTCCCTGCCTCTGGTCAACTCAATCCAGTTCTCCCTCCTTTTCCAACTGTGCGGTGTTTTTATTTGAATAAAGCAGGAGGAAAATATTTGAAGTACCAAACCTTTCCCCTAAGAAACAGAAAGTGACCTTTGTTTCTAGTCTATGGTTCTTGATAACTTCTGGCTTTTGTTTTCTGATTTTTCCTGGGTTTTTTTTTTTTTTTTTGAGACAGGGTATCCCTGTGTAGTTCAGGCTGGCTTTGGACTCACTATGTAGCCCGGGTTGGCCTCAAACTCATGGGGATCCTCCTGCCTCAGCCTCCCAAGTGCTGGGATTACAGGCAGGCACCACCATGCCTAAAATGGTTTTTAAAAATAATACAGGTTGATGCGAAAATATTCAGATAACACAGAAAGCCTAAAAGCCAGAAGCTGCTGAAATTTCACCACTGAGATAACTACTATTCACATCTCAGTGAACAGGCTTTCAGACTTAAAAAACACACCTATATACACATAGATCATTTACATAAAAATGAAGTAGTAATAGGCATGTTATTTTTTAACCTGCATACTCTCTCAACCATATATTATGAACATCTTCAAACGGCAGCAGTTACTCTGCCATTTGAAGATGCAAGGCCACTCAGCACTCAGCCTCTCCCATTCATGTTTTTCCCTTCTTCCCACTGCCTCTCGGATGAGGGTGAATTGGTGGGTGGTTCTGGGCAGTGGGGGAACTGCTTAGATCCATGTGTAGAGATGCAGTGAAGCCTCTTAAAGCACAGAGCCTCCTCAGTGGAGCTTTTGCTGGCCTCAGGGGACGAGAAACAGGAAGCTCACAAAATCCTTAGAGGAGACCTAGGGAAAGACAGGGTGATGAATTCAATGGCAAGATTCGCAAGCGGGGGCCCTGCCAAGTTGACCTCAGCGCAGGATGCCACGCTGGGTGCCGAGGAGCTGCCTGCCCAGGAAAGACGAATTTGGGAGCAGGGAGTTGGAGAAACAGTATGAAGAGATGCTTCCACCTGGGCTTGGGGTGACTTCAAGGAGAAGCATTTGGGCTTTTTTCTTGAATTTATTTATACCCAGCCTCTTTCTGAAAAGGTGTTATAGTAGCTTTCAACAAAGGACATATGCAAAAAGGTCAGGCAGCCAGAAATAGAAAAGCAGGACCAGGGACAATTTCCATCTGAAGCAGAGGGCTGGAGCCTGAGCTGCAGCAGGAAAGGACCCTGCTTCTACCTGTCTCTAGGGACCAGCTGGGATGAAAAGAGAACAGTTCCTAAGGGGAAGATAAAGAGCAGGGGGTCTGGTGGATGTAAATGAAGACTGCGCCAGAAGTCAAAAATTGGGATTTGCCTCCAGGTCCTTCCCCTCCTGGATTTTATGAGCTCTGATGACCATCTCACCTTTCTGAGCCTCAATTTCTTCACCTATAATACGGTAGCACAGGATGCTTTGTTAACTGTCATACCTGAGTAGTGTGCACTGGGACTGCCCTTTGGCAGGGACAACTGGACGGCTTTCATGGTGCACCTACCACAGCTGTCACCCTGAAATAGATGGTCAATAGAGGAGGGTGAAAGAGGAAAGATTCAAGGAGGTATCTTTATGGTGCCTGTCAGTCCCCTGTGCCTGCTGGGGCGTCCATGCATGAGCTCTCTAGAAATGACAGCCCCAAGAGAGCCATGTTTTTTACGCATGACCCCTTTCTCCAACCCATCTGATTGGAGTAGGTATGGCACCCCCTTGAGGGCAACCAATCAACAGGCTGACCAATGGTGTGTGTGTGTGTGTGTGTGTGTGTGTGTGTGTATATATATATGTATATATATATATATATAGCTTGACACAATATGGTGGGAGCATGCAGTCAGCCCATTCTCTAGAGAGGCTGCCTCAGTGAACGCTGGCAGCTGCCACTGGAAGGTCGTGAGCACTGGGGAGTTGGAGCTGAGAGGTCATGGTGCCTGAAAAGCTGGAATTAGGAGAGAGCAGACCTCCTGAGGCAGGAAAGGAACTGGGTGGGCGATAAGACACAGATGGTGGTGAGTTATCTATTGCTAGCATAACAAACTACTCTCAACCTGAGGGGCTTCAAACAGCAAATATTTTACCATATCCCATGACTCTGTGAGTCAGGAGTCCAGGCAGAGTTGGCAGAGCAATTCTTCTGCCCCATGCAGCCTCAACAGAGGTATCAGCAGCAGCTGGGCTGGCCTGGGGGCTCCAAGGCAGCTTCAGGCCCATGTCTTCGGGTGCTTTGGTGGGGGGGCTGAGGCCTAGCCGCAGCTGGGATGGTCTGGGGGTGGGGGTTGCACACACGGTAGCTCAGGGCTTCCAGGAGAATGTGTCATATTCTGTTGTGGTTTCTGTTGGAATCTTCAAGGGCAAGATTCCTCTCCCCAGATTAGATTCTGCCTCTCTACAGGACAAGGGATTTACGGTCATCTTCACCCCAGGGGAGGAGCCATAACCTTCCACAGCTGATGGTCCTTGAGCTACCTTGAGCCCAGAATATATATCTGACTGAAGACAGCGTCTCTGCTGCAACCTGCTTGGATTTTGGAGTGTCTGTCCACGCCATATGTCCTCACAGCACCCTTGCTGTACTTGAATGAGCTCAAGTGGGTCTCTGCTTGTACCCAGGGAGCCAACCTGCTGCAGCGACGAGTCCCAAACCCTTAGAAACCTCAGGTGTGGCAGCAAGAAGTTACCTGTGATGAGAGCTGATGACGCTCAGAGGGTAGGAAGCCCTGGTTTTGTCCCTTTTAATAGCCTCAGTTTCCCCATCTGAAACATGAACAGAAAATCATCCGCTGTGCCCCTCTGAGTCACTGTAACCAAGTAACAGAAAAAAGAGAGAAAGACTGTTCCTATCATTTGCTTGATCTCTTGTGGCATATCTGGACAGCCACGCAGGGCCTTGACATAGGTCACCCTGGAACACTCACAAGAGAGTAGACCCTCCTCTTCACTGGCTGCCCACCCTGGTTTTTAGCAAGCCCATTTCTGCTCAGGAAAACACAGAGCAAAGGAATGAAATAAATGGCCTTTAAGGGCTTCCTGGCTCCGAAATCCTAGATTTCTGAGAGGCCTGGGACAAGGGAAAAAAGGCTGGCATCAAATGACTCTAGAGCAAGAGGGTAGCTGGCTGCTGGTGAATGAAAGAGGCAGCCTGGGGCTGGGGATATAGCGCAGTGACATAAGCGCCTGCCTGGCAAGTGCAAGGTTCTGAGTTCGATCCCCAGTACTGCCAAAAAAAAAAAAAAAAGGCAGCCAGTAGGGTATATAGGGTGGGGCTTAGGGGACCACAACAGAGATTCTGAGACAGCCACTCTGAGCAGAAAGGAGGGGCATTGGGGTTGGGTGCTGAGAAAGGAGAAGGGTATTTCACCCACTCACCACCTTCGAGCTCTTCTCTGTCCTTCTAGGCCTTTGTACATTCTGGCTCCTCTGCTTGGAAGACTCCTCCTGTCCCAGGAGGTCAATTCCCACCGTTTTTTTTTTTTTAGGTCTCTCCTTAAATGTCTCTTTTAGAGATCTCTCAACCCAAATAAGCACCTTTTCCCCGCAACAAATTTCTTACACAGCCCTAATTATATTCATAATTACAAGGTTTGGGGTGCAGTTATTAGCTTAGTGTCTATCTCTTCCAGTAAAGAGGACATTCTGTGGGCGCAGTTATGTGCGGTACTGGGGATGAACAAATTGGTGAGGACACAGGGTTCATCAGAAGCAGATGAGGACACAGGTCTGTGCAATCCAGGCCACAGAGGAGGATCCATGGTGACAGATGCTAAAGAGAAGAGCTCCAGGGAACTGAAAGCACCGGCTGCAGCCTCCTGCCCTCACCCCTGCCCAGTCTGTCTGCCTCCCCCTCCTGCCCCGCCTGGCCCCCACACACAGCCTGACCCGGCGCGATAGAACACTGCAGCTTTATTGATCAAAACAACCGCGTCCGCAACTAGAGGTTACACGTGGGGGCTCAGGGTGAGAGAGGGGCAAGTGGGGAACAGAGGCCTGGGGTGGAGACAGGGAGCAAGGCAAAGGGGTGAGGACAGGGTTGTGTGACTAAAAAACAACCCTGGTACATTTCACCCACAAATAGGGGGTCTCCTGTTGTGCTTTTACCTGGGTGCTAGGGTGAGCTGGGGGGAGCTCAGACACGTGGGCCTGGGCATGGGGGCTTTTGGCTCTTCTCCCAAGTCTCTGAGGCCTTCGGGCTAGAGCAGTGCCCTCCTTCCCTGTCCCTTCTGGGTAGGGGTTTAGGGCCTTGGTGAGGAGGTCTCCACAGAGCAGGAAGTATGCTTAGAGCGCACAGGAGCAGAGGGGCCAGCAGAGTCGCTGAGATGGGGTGATATGGGCAGCCGGAGGAGGGCAGGCAGGGAGGGCCTTCCCAGCAGGCCCCTGGGCAGTGGACATGGGTGACATGAAGGGCTGGGGGAGGGGATATGAAAACGCTTTCTCCCTGGGTCCATCTTTCCCACCTCTGCAATGGGGTACTGGACTAGACACTCCCATCGAAGGTCCCTTCCAGTTCTAAGGGTCAAAGGATTCCCAGGAAAGGGTGGTCATTCTGTACACACACACACACACACACACACACACACACACGTGTACTGACACGAGAGAGGAGAGAGCTTCCTGCCTTTGGAAGCAGGAAGGGCTCCCCTGAACCCAGAACTCAGTTTCCACCAGTGGCCCATTAGGGCCTCTCCAGGGCTGGTTCACCCCTCACAGTCCTGAGGACAGACAGTGGGAACCCGCTCCCCAGCCGCCTTGAGCTGTCCAGAGAGTAAAAACCAAAGATCCTGCACCCTTTGCCTCCAGGCCTCCTGGTCCTTCGGGGGAAATCAAGAGGATGAGACATGGGGATGAGCCGACTTCTGTCCCTACGTCGGGCTCTTGTGAAGACAGAGGGGAAGGGACAGGGAATGGAATCTTTTCTGTCTGGGACCCTGGGAGGGGTGGCAGCAGCTACTGCAAGTGTGGGCGGAGGCTGGGAGGCTTCAGGTGGCACCCAGGTGGGAGGGCTGACAGCAGAATCTGAGACAGTACCTCTCCCAGTGCCGGAGCCAGTGCCGTCCACAACAGATGCCCAGTAACATCTGTAGCACCCTGGAGACGGAGACCCCCACGGCCATTCTGGCAGATCCTAGGAGTGGTAGCCAGTGGTGCCACACCTTCAGGGCTGTCGGACCTGGCTTCCAAAGCGGGCTGTGTGACCTTGGGCCAATCGCTGCCCCTCTCAGCCCTTCATTTGCCCCTCGTGGGGTTTGAGCTTCTGCAGCCCCTCCTCACTCCAAAAGGCTGCACAGCAGTTTTGAGAGCACAAGGAAAAGGAGAACAAATGGGAAAGAGGGGCTGGGCCCACCCAGGAGGGCGAGGATGGGGAGAGGGTACTGGGAGGAGGCGGCTTGGTCTTCAGGCTAACCTGACACCCATGAGGAGCCCTGCAATCCCAGGGCCCCGTGAAGCTGAGGTCTCCATCAGCTGCTACTCAGCCCCTGGCCCCAGGAACCCCTTTGCCCCCAGATACTAAGCTGGAGGGGAGACGGGAGGAGGGCCCCCCACACTGTAAGGGCTGACCCCAGACTCTCCATTTTAAGGCCACGGTATGCCTCAGTCACCCTGATCCAGAGGGCGAGGCTGCCACTGGGGGAGGCACTGGACCCAGGGATTAGGGGTAAGCACAGGCTGACACACAGACGCTTGCACAGAGATGCAGATACACGTCACCCCGGGGTGCAGAAACACACGCATTCCTTGTGCACACCAGCACACACGCAGACTCACACAGGCGGGAGCGATGGGCACTGCTCATGAACAGATACCCACATGCCACACCCGCTGGCTGGCCTGTCGGGACACAGATGCGAGGACCACACCATGCCAAGTACCCTCCGGGCAGGGCTATCCTCAACAGTGAGAGGGTCCCTTCTCACCAGACAGACCAGGAACAAGGGGCCAGCACGCAGCTCAGCTCAACCAACCTGTGCCGTGCACGTTTCCTGTGTCAGGCTCTACAGAGGTGAACAGCGACCTGAGGCCCCTCGAAGCAGCAGCCATCTGGGGTAGTAGGCATGGGGTGTCTGTCACAGGAGCCTCAGAAAGGAAGCCCCTGCACTGGGTGCTCCAGTCATGGCCCCAACAAGGGTCCAGAGGAAGCCCCGAGGAGAGAGGCCAGTGGACCCTACCCCACCCCACTAGGGTCTCCTGAGAAGCTTTTCAGCGTTTCTGATGCCAGCACTCTCTCCAGTCCCATTACATGGGAACCTCTGGGCTGAGACCCAAGCAGAGCTTTCTAAAGACCCTGTGCGAGTTTCCTTCTGCAGCCAGGGCTGAGGGCTGTTGCTTTATGGACTCCATCGCACGGGGCAAGGCTGTGGAACAGTCTCCATCCCAGGCTCTCTCGTGCCAGGCATGAACAGCAGGAGCAGAGGGCTTGGGAGGCTCGGAGGAGGAGCTCACAGTCCAGTTGGGGAAACAGACTCTGCACAGATGGGACAATTAAGGAACAATAACTGCAGACGCCATGGAGGCATGTGCTGGGAACCTGGGGTGACTCACTTCAGACCCAACCTTGCATGGGCCAGGAAGGCAGCCATGCTGGTCGGCTGTCAGGAGGCCCCGCAGCAGCCTGGCCCGGCCTGGCCTGGCTACCCACTAGCTGTTGGCGATGATGAGAACACAGGCCTGGCAGAGCAGAATGCTGGGCAGTGCTTGCCTTGGTTCCCTGCCTGCCTCCTGGCACTGTAGTACTGCCGGGGTTCCAAGCTTCTCTGTAGCTGTCCCTACCAAATGCTCCAGAAGGACCTCTGTGACACTCTACCAAAGGTGCTTGCATTCAATAGGGTCATCTGTAAGCTCCCTGTCACCCACAGGGGATGAGAGGTACAATTTTGGGCTGTGGAAGGCAGCTTGAGACTACATAATAGGGCCGGATGTGGTCTCGTTGGCCAGTCCCCCGCAAACACACACGGCACTCCTGAAGGCAGACATGCATGCTTACACTCACACACACTCACAGAGACAGCGTCTACCAGCCTCTCAGATACAATTAATTGAGCACACAGACCTTTATTTACACATACTCCTGCTCAGAGATGTGCCCATGGAGGTATGCATACACAGCCTGGCAGGCACGCGCGCACACATACACACATGCACACACGCACGCGGACCCATTATGGAGGGTAGGTGGGCTGCTGAGGACTGCTACTGAGGAGGTGGGCTCTAGATTCCAGCCTGTCCAGGACCCAGGGACAGGAGTCCTTCCTCAGCTCCAGGGAACAAGGGGACTGCCGCCACCTCACCCATCATCCCCGGCTTTTCACACCCTGCTGCTTCACTGACCCTGGGGGGCAGGGAACAGCCACTAACTAGCACTCTGCCCCCACTCGCCCCCATCCAGGGCACCTGGTCATACCAAACAGATAAGAAATGGAGGTTCTGCTCCCAACTCCTGTGTGGGGGCATGAAATCAGAGAAGCAGGACTTCTCCGCCCCTCTTCAAGTCAAGCCTCACCCCCAAGAAAATGGCCTGTCCTCCACTCTGGGCTTCTCTGCACTCCAGTGTGGGACTGAGTTAGGTAAGGACTGTGGGCTTGGGAGCCCAGCTGCTGGAGGGTGGAAGAAGGTGTCAGTCTTCAGGCGGCCAGGCCCACGACCCTGTGCTGGGCCCCTTCCAAAGAGCACAGAGAAGAGAACGTGGTGTCCCAGAAATAAGTCAGAGGGTCTGGGGTGACTGGGATCTCCACCACACAGCCCTCGCTCCTGTATGCAGCAGAATCCTTACCTTCCTGCTGCCCTCTGGACAGGGGACAGTCACAGAGCGCCAAAGCTTTACCTGGCCCGCCTCTGCCCCCTGCCTCCTCCATGGTGGGGGGTCCCTCTGAGCAGAGGGGTTCCCTTCTGGCCAGGCCGCGGGGCTGGAGTTCTGCCTTGAGCTGGGGGACAGGAGGAAGGTCAGAAGCACACCTCAAGTGGAGCCAGGACAAGGCCTACATCACGCCGAGGTCCCCGGGGTGACGGACACCACTCAGGCAAGTCCCGTCTCTGCAGTAAAGGAGGTGCTGGCAGGTCGGATAGAAACTTGTGCTTTAATATATCTCTGTGTGTGAGTGTGGACGTGTGAGTGTGTGCACGTGTCGAACAACTGTCTCCAGGGCCTTGGTGCCGGGCCTCTGTCCTTATTCTCTGTCCTTGACCTTGAAGGCAATGCAGGCCCCTCCCTGGCAGGCTGGCCCTGCCCCTGGGCGCCCCAGCTGGCGAGGGTCAGTCTTTGGTACGATGTGGACACTTTGGTGTGCCGGGGGCGGGGTGGGGGCTGCACGGCCCTCATCATCTTTGCAACGCCAAGAGGAAGACGGCCAAGGGCCCCCAGAGCTGCAGGCTGGACCGGCGGGGGGCTCGGCTGCCTGGCATCACCACCACTGCAACAGGAGAAAGAGGAGACAGGCCAGGGTTCCGGTCAGTTCCAGCAGGGGCAGGGAGTAGGCGGGGTCCCCGTTCCACTGCCCCATCTCTCTGTGGGGCCTGAAGGTGGGTACGAGATACACATGGATACACCCAGGAGCACGGATGTGAGGTGGGGTGGAGTGAGGGCTAACTCAGTCTGCTGGAGGTCCTGTTCACTAAGACATGGAACAATTTTCCACCTTGGTGGGGCTCAGTTTCCTCATCTGCAAAATGGGTCTACAAGCATGAGCTACCCCAGAGGGCTGTGGTGGGGATGAGGTAAAACATGCAGACATGGTTTTTGTACCTTGCCTGGTACACAGTAATCACCCAGTCAACTAGAGCTGTTAGAACTGGAATCGCCTGCCCTCAGAAAGGCACAGGTTCATACCTGGAGCCACAGAGGGGTACTGAAGCACAGGCTCAGGAGGTGTGTAAGACTGAACAGCTCAGTAATCCTCAGAGGAGGACAGCTGGGGGTTGTTTCTCATTGTCAACCGGGTGCCCCACTCCTGGCTCAGGGTGGGCTTGGGTTTACACTGCAAGACCACGCACAGTTCCTACCCCCAGCAGCCTGATGCCCTCCCTCACATCTCCCACAGATTCAGCCCCTCACCCCTTCCTGTTTGGCACCTTCATTGGGATCCATCTGCTTCCGGGGGCACTCTCCCTTCTTCAGCGTGACATCGTCTATGGCAATATCCCCCAGGTAGCCCGAGCCTCGAATCCCCTCAAAAATAATCTGGGGTGATGTCAGAGAGTGGGAGGGGCAGGAGTCAGTGAGGTACGGCCAGGCACACCGACCCTCACCCCTGACCCACTCCCTCAATCTAGCAGGATGGCCCCCGTAGGAAGAGCACAGCTCCCGGAAGTGCTTCCGGGCAGGGCAGCCGTGCAGCCTGGGCCCAGCGTCTCACCTGGAAGGGCCCGCTGGGGTTGATGGGCACATGGGCCTGCTGCCACACATTGCCCTTATTACCACTGAGGGACCAGGCATGCGTGTCCAGAGCCCCTTTGTTCCGGGACCGCACTAGGAGGTTGAGGGAGCCTGTGGTGGGTGAAACAAGGGGACAGTGAGGTCCACAAGGGCACCCCTACCTTACCGCATGCACTGAGCCCTCCTCCCCATTAGGTCCCACAGAACCACCATGTTGGGTGGGACCGTCTCCCCACCCATGCAGCTTCTGCACACTGATGGGAAAGAGGCCAGCGCCAGGATTTCAGTTCATCCGGACGGCTTGCAAATTTCCTTTCATTTCTATCCTTCCTTTCTACTCAACCTAGCCAACCGCCCTGAAACGCACACCACCCTTCCTTCCCCTTTAGATAGGGAAGCTATCCAGGCATGGGACCTTCGTCTCCACCCAGAGCAGGGGGCCCACAGAGCACAGTGCACACCCTTGCTGTGTGTGACTTCTAAGGTCTAGGTGCTACGCAGCTATAGTAAAACAGCAAGTGAGAGGTTTTGGAGGCATTAGCCTGGGGGTGCTGAGTCCACCTGCCCACAGCCACAGGAATCTGGAATTTTAAGGGTGCTGAGGGGCACTAGGTGAGAAGGAGGAGGTCACAGCCTGGGTAAGAGCACGGAGGCAATGTCACTGCCCCCTCCCTGTCTCTTCCTGCCTGCCTTGTGCCTCCAGGGACATGAAAGACCTGGCTCTGAGGGAAGGGAAATCAATCTCAGACAGTGCCTGGTGGCTGGCATTTCCATGGCGCTGCCCGCAGACAAAGCCACACCATCTGTGACACCAGATACAGACCCTTAGTGGAGGAGGGCCACCAAATGCTACCTGCTGGGGATCAAAGCAGCTGGCCAGGGCCAAGGAGAGCCAAGCAGATGCAAAGTTTGGGGACAGCTGGTGCCCAGGGCTGCCAGGCAGGGTGGGAGCAGTTCAGACAGGACCAAATGCCCCTCCCAGCAGCAGAGCCAGGCCAAGGCACCCTGAAGGCGGGTGGGGGCCAGGCTGCAGTCGGCGCCCAGTAGAACAGGATGAGCCAGCATCTTTTGGGGCTCTTACTGGTCCCAAACGGACTGCTAGCTTATCCTTCCTCCCACTCAATGATCTGCCACATCCCCTAACCCCATTGTGAGGCCTCAATCCCCTAACTTTTCTTCCTACCCTGCTACCCTGCCCTGAGGGCTCTGATAGGAAAGCCTGCCTTTTTTTTTTTTAACCACACAAAAATCAATTTTCTGCCTCCCTTCTCTGCCTACCCCCTCAGCTGCAAGATCCTCCCTGCTCAGAGATGTCCTGACGTCCCTTCACAGAAGTCAGCCAGAGCCGAAGACCTTCAACCTCCCTAATATCTACCTCCCTAAGAGCGCATTTGCTCGCTACATTCCTGGCCATCTTTCTCACCAGCCACCTCCAAAGCCACTTGGCAGGCCACACTGCTGTCCAGTAAAACCTGCTCCCTAGCCTCGCCCTTGCCCTCGGAAATGCCACCTCCTCCAGGAAGTGCTCCTAGGACTGAGCTGGGAGCCCACGATCCTCCTCAGGAGCTCTGAGGCTCAAACTTCAGCTCCCCATGTCCTGGGGCGTGGCAACGAGGTTCCCCACCTTGCTCCTTAAGGCAAGGTCTGGCTCCCATGCCTGCCACCTCTCACCAATGAGATGCTGAACGAAGAGAGGAAGAGGAAGAGGAAGAGGACAAATTGTCCTCAAGGATTTTCATAGAACCCCAGAGTTGAAAGCTACCTCAGGGTTCATCGGGCCCCAAACCTCCATCCCTCATTCATTCTTTCAACTACTTGAGCACCATTATGTGCCAGGCACATTGTATTCTAGGCACTAGAACAAGACAAAGACTCCTGCCCTCCCGGGTGGTCACCTTCCGCTGGTGCTAAGCGTTATACGGAAAGCAATGCTGGTGGGGAACAGGATGGGGACTTTTAGGCGGGAGGGCCTGGGCCTCTCCAAGGAGACTCCAGCGGAGGGAGGGCATGACATTCCCAGCTGGGGAAACACCATGAGTAAAGGCCTCTGAGGCAGGAATTGCCGTGACTATTCACAGAAAAGCAGAGAGACCAGTGTTCCAGAGCCAGGTGGCAGCAGATGAGGGCAGAGAAGCAGGCGGGGGCCAGATGGGAATGGAGAGATTTTGGTGCTCAGAGCTGTGGCTACCATGATCTGGGGTGAGGGTCCCCTCCACAGCATCCCTGCTGGGTAGTTTCGCCCAAGGGCAGGGTAGATAGATGCTAATGATCCTTTAAGATAGCCCACTCCTTTGCTGGGCAGATCTGAGGCTTGTAGGCTCTTTGTTGGGTGGAATGCAAATCTGTCTTCCAGAAGTTTCTACGGAGTGGTGTTTGTTCCACCCCTGGGAAACCTGGAGCAAGGTCGCTCTGTCGCACAGGCTGGCCCCTTGGGCTTCTCTGTTTCCCAGCTCATGAGGCCAGGTCTCCCAGGTCCCTTCTGGGCCCAATATGCTCCTCCTGGCAGCTGGGTCCCCACCCCCCCTCCTGAGGTGACACTGACCAACCATTCTACTCTCCCTGGGATGGAAAGGATTCAGCGCTAAAACTAGGAAAGGGTGGAACAAACCAGAATGAACTGGTTACTCTAACTGGGCAAACCAGATGGAAGCAAGAGGGTCAGGCAGTCTTGGTCACTAACCTCACCCACCCCAGGGGAAACTTACCAGCATCTACACCCAGCCCTGGGCTAACTGCATGGTTAGTTTGGGGGCCCGAAGGATGCAGACCTCCCATCCCACCTCATCCTACACCATCAGTTTAGCTTGATCCCCCAGCCTAGCTGTGGTGACTTTCCAGGGTGACCCACTAGGTCTAGGCATGTTTAAAGTCCCTCCTTGTCCTTTTTTGCTGGTTTTCTTTTTGGTACCAGAAATTGAACTCAGGACCTTTCGCTTGCCAGCCAGGCACTTGTGCCACTGAGCTATATCCCTGGCCCAAATCCCTCCTTGTCCTGAGCAGTGGAGAGAAAATGAAGATCTCAGGGCTGATTAGGAAGGGTCACCGGGGCCATGCACAGTTCAGAGGAAGGAGTAGTGTGTTTAAGCACGGGAAATGAAGTGTGTACATGTGTATCAGCTTCTACAGACATGAAGCATCCTTGGAAATGTAGTCTACTGACTGTCTCTGGGGTTGCTCGAGGTGGAGGTACTTCTTTTGTACCCATGGGAAATATACAACCTCAAGTTGAAAGATTTACTTTTCCCCCATCTCATAAGTAAACACACATGTCCAATCACAGCCGTTTCCTCAGCACTCTCCTATGCCCAAGTCCCTGGACCTGGCAGGTCTACGTTACCAGCCGTCTTAGCCCTTGTCCTTAGATTACCCCAGTGGGCATAACTCCCATCTAATGCCATGAGTTGTTGGTTGTCTGTCTCTTCCACATAGCTATAGGCACCAAGCGTCCAGGGGACCCTCAGCCTGAGCTTCATGCACCACAGCATCTGCTACCAGAAGCCCGGGAAGGGAGGGCTGCAGTGATAGGCTCCTGCATTCAAGTGACACTCTTCCCATGTCATCTCTCCCCAAGGGGTATTCCTTAGGTTCTGTCCCACCTTTCAGAAGTAGGACTTCCTTGCCTGGCTCTTAAGGAAGTATCCTGCTCCTGCTTGCTGGACTCAGGAGAAGTCAGAGCAGTCTGGGTTGCTGCTATACTCTGTGGGCCCGGGAAAATGCTTATGTCCTCTGAGTTGCATTACTATCACCCGGCACACAGCAGACACTTGGTATACCCGCCACTGAATGTTCTCCATCTCCTGCACAGCTGCAGTCCCAACCTGCCAGAGCCCGGAACCCTTGATCATCTCAAAACTTCAGACAGCTGGCTTTTGACTTTCTTGCCAATCTTTTTTTTTTTTTTTTTTTTTTTTTTTTTTTTTTTGTTTTTTTGAGACAGAGTCTTGTTATGCAGTTCAGGCCGGCCTTGAGCTCACTTTGTAGCCCAGGGCTGGTCTCGAACTCACAAAGATCCTCCTGTCTTAGCCTCCTGAGTGCTGGGATTACAGGCATGTGCCAGCCAATCTTCTGAGTGTGCCCCAGCACATTCAGCCAGACTGCCCGGCCCCCAACTCACCGATGTGCTTCCCGTACATGTGGTAGAAGAAGGAGACGCAGTAGAACTTGGCGCTGGCATTGTAGAGGGGACTCACCAACCTCGCACGGTCCCCCAGCTCCCGGGGCCGGGATGTCTCGATGAACATGTAGTACCCTGCATGGGAGAGGAGGTGTGACCACTCTGCTCCCAGGACTGTCAGCTGATGACTGAGCCTGACCTTCAGCTGCTGAGTCTCGGGACCTCACCCACGGCTCCCTGCCTACCACGCATGCAGCTCAGGGCTCTGGTCAGGGTTCTTGAGTATTTGGTTCCCTTGCCAATCTCTTCTTTCTGATCCTTTATGTTCCCCTCACTCGGGGGTCCCCCAAGGACAGGGGTCCTTGGCAATAGCCCCCAGGGACAGGGGTTCACTCTGGGGTTCCCCCACGTCCCTCTGAGGCCAGAGCTCCCTGAGGATGGGGTTGCATCCTCCTCAGCCTGGGGTTCCATGGGTCCAGACCCCCTCCCTGAAGCCATCCTCCACCCCAGCCCCAGGCCATGTGCTCACCCTCAGGGGTGCCACTGATGTCCGTGGGGGGCCCAGTGTTGGGGGAGCGCTTGGGGTTCTGGGTGAGGGCATTCTGCCTCGTCCAGTCAAAGTTGTCTGTCAGGTCCTGGGTGTAGCCGCATATCTTCTCGTCCTCGAAGTGGCAGGTGTTATCTGCACCGTAAGACAAAGACTCAGCCTCATCTGAGCAAAGGGCCCAGCATTTGAAGCCTGGAAAGACAGGTGACAGGGCCCAGGACAAATCTGTTTCTGGAGCAAGATTTCTTCATGCCACAACCCTTTCTGACACCTAGTGAAGCTTTCAGGATCTCACCTCAGAATAATGGTTTCACACACATGACATGAAAGGCCCAGGAACACAAAAGAAATCAATTATATTGAAATACAGTTGTCCAAAAATTGTTATAATTTGTTTTACAATAACTGGGCTTCTTTATTATCTAATGAAATCACAAGATTTAGTGTTAGGCCTAATAACCACTGTAGTTTTGTAGTAGTGATGAATGTAAATGATATTTAGCAGTCTCTGTAAGAACTGGGAGGTGAGGTGAAAACACTGGATTTCTCCTGATGAGGGTCACAGACACCGATTATCCTACTGTGTTTTGTAGCCTGCACTCATCACTGAAAGGGAGATCAAATCTCTGATAGCAGTTAGGGGAAGTAAAGAAATAACTGTCTTCTTCCCTCTCCTACACCCTTAACAGAGATAGCTTGGGGGGACCATGCATCACAGATCAGGGCTTCTGGGTTAGCCTGGCTTTTCTTTGTTTAGAGATAGTGAACATTGTCCTGTCCCCCACTGCCACCACCCAGTCTAAGCCCCACAATAAAGCCTGGTTGCCAACTCTCCAGCCTGGCTCTGGGGCTCCTGGCTGTTGCCTGTGGGAGTCGTTTACTCTCTAGGTATCTCGAGGTGCCTTCCTCCCATCATTTTCTCCCTCGAGGGAAGGGGACATGGAGGGGACAGGGGATGGAGGGACATCTCACCTGACAGGTTCGGGGAGTTGATGGCTGAGGAAGCAAGCAGAGCACAAATCAGCACTGCAGTGTGGGGCTGCGCAGAGGGTGCTGGGGTTGAGACCCAGGGACAAGGTCCTCAGGGCCAAGCCTGGGGATCAGCAGGCCTGGCCTGCAGTGACAGCATCAGCCACAGCATGCTGGGGTGCCCCGAGCTGGGCACTGTGTGTGTAGGGCAGAGGGAGTACCCGGGTACAAGATAGGCCCACCCTTCCCATCACCACCACCGTCACCTACGCTCTGTGTAGTGGATGATGCGGGAAGCCATGTCACCAGCCCCAAAAGTGGTATAGGGTGTGAGGCGGATCTCATAGCTGTGGGGCACACGGAGATCAGTCAGGATATACTCCAGCAGCTGCCCCTTCTCCACACGCCGTACAGGGATGGCTTTGACCATGGCATTGTGCTGGTTCAGCTGTAGATACAGGGAGTTCCCAGATGTCCAGCAGGCCATGCTCTCCCCGGGAGCACCAGCCCAGACCCTTGCATGACTTACTTAGTTCAGGAGGTATGGAGGAGCAGAAAGAACAAAGGCCTAGGACAGCAGGTCCTCAGGGTCCCTCATCTGGGACCTGGGACAATCACCCCTTCCAGGTCCTCCTCCCCCCACCCCCAGCCGTCTCAATGATAACAGTGACAGTAACACATATTGCATGATGAATGTGTGTTGGGTACTGTTCTAAGTGCTCTTACATTATTACCTCATTTAATCCTTAAAAAAAAAAAAACAATCCCAGGAGGCAAAATACTAAAAGGACTCCCACTTTACAGGTAAAGAATTGAGGTCACAGAGATGTAAGCTTGCTTAAGCTCACACAGAGACACCTTCTCATCTGGGTGGTGGTTCTAGACCCACACTGTTACCCTGTCTCTCGGCATGGGTAGGAGAGCAGCATAAGGACACTGGCCTCTGGCCTTGCACTGCAGAGACTGCTGGCCCAGGCCCTTGATCCCAGCATAGACTCTATGTTCTGTGAGCAGTGCTGGCTCCCCACGGATCCAGCCAGCTCTCACCCAGTCTCAGGGCTATGTTCAGAGTCTGGTCCAGACACAGGTGCCGAGAGCCCCAGCTCCTGTGCTCTATCTGCCTCTGAAGAGGGTCCACAGGTCCGAGCCCTGTGCCCCCATCCTCTGGCCTTGATACATGCTTCCTCCCCGGCTAGCCATGCCACCCCCACTGTCCCAGGCTCTGTTCCTCCTTGGCCTACCTGACGGACACTGAGTCTGTAGTTGAGCACAGGGTCCACAGCGTCGGGCTCCCTCTGCGTCCACTGCAGCACATAGGAGTAGTTCTTGGACAGCTTGTGGCTGCGGGTGGGGTTGGGGGTGTCGAAGTAAAACTCCGGGCTGTAGGCTTTGGCTGAGAGGGTGGGGAGGGGGCACGGGGCCGTGGAGGGTGGGAGGTGGCAGAGACAGAGAGAGAGGAGGTGTGGGACAGGGAGACGGGGGTGGGGTGCACAGAGGAAGGGTGTCCAGGCGACAGAGAGAAAGATAGCATCGTGAGGAGAGGGGACATGGGGAGAAGGGAGGGGTTGGGGAAAAGGAAGGCGGGGCAGACGTAAGGCGGAGATGGGGCAAAGGGAAATGACAAGTTTCAAGAAGCAGTGGTGGTGAGAAAGGCAAGGGGAGGTCACGGACAAACCAGAGAGAAGAGAAATTTGGGGAGACACAGGGAAGGGCGTCAGGGAAAACACAGAGAGAGGGTTGGGGCAAAGACACAAAGAAGCGTCAGGGATATTGAAGAGGAAAGGAAGCGGAGAGAGAATGGACAGAGGCAGAGAGGTGGGAGGTGGGAAGTGTAGGAGAACAGGGGAGGAGGGAAGGAGGTGGGAAATGTCACAGGGCCTCTGGCTGGCAGGGCTGAGCGAGCGGGAGGAGCTGGGGAGGTGGCCAGTGACCTGCAGTCCTACCCCCTATTGCTGGAGAGTTCACAGGGCTGTCACAAAGCTGGGGTGCAGTAGAGTGGGGGACAAGCAGCCTGCAGCTCTCCTTCAGGGACCCTGCCATGAGTTCTGGCAGGAAGGCGGCTTTCTCCAAATGGAGGACAAAGGCAGGCTGAGCAACCCAGGCGGACGCTCTGCCGCCACCACCTGCCTGCCTCGGCCCACCTACAGCCCATGGGGAAGGACTTGATGTACAGGAGGCGCTGAGAGGAACTGTGGGCACCATACAGCCCGCACGTCTAGGGTGATATTCCAGACATGTTGAGGGTCATCTTCTTCCCTTTCCAGCTCAGCCCGGGAGGGGTACAGCATCCATAGCCTCTGGGGCCCAGGACCAGAGAGGGAGGGCTTCAGCCTAACCAGTTGAAAAGCAGCAGAGATTAAGCCTGAGTGTGGGCGGGGCTGAAGGGCTGGAAGCCCAAAGCTGGGGTTGGACGAGGCTGTAAGGGGTGGAGCCTGTTATGAGGGCGGGACTTAGGTGGGCGGGTCTTTAAAGGGAAGGACCTAGGCCTGGTGAAAGCTGAGCTTAGAGTTGTTTTGGAGTAGGAAGAGAGATTGAGCTATAAGAAGCAAGCTCAAGATAGATACTGGCCGGGCTGGGGATATAGCTTCGTGGCACAGGGCATGACTGGCAAGCGCAAGGTCCTCAGTTCGATTCCTGGTATCTACAAGTTAGTAAACGAGGGGGCAGTGGCCTTGCCTGGAGGGGCGGGGTCTTAAGAGAAGGCCAATGATTGGTTTCAGCGGGCCTTGGAAAGGCTTAGGCTCCAAGAGCCTCAAAGAGGCAAGGCCCGATCAGGTCAGGTGCGGCCGGCAGGGACGAGGTCAGAGCAGGCCCCCTTGCTAGGTGGGGCAGACCGATGGGACGCTCACCGGAGACCTGGAAGAGGCAGGTGGCCGAGCCCACATCGTTAGAGACGCTGCACTCATAGCTGCCGCTGCTGTCGCGGGTCACGGCGTCCAGGCGCAGCTCGGCGTGGTCCGGGGCCTCGGCGGCAGCGGGGACGACAGGCGGCGGCGGCGGCGGCGGCAGCAGCTGCCCCTTGAAGCGCCACACGGCCGAGGCGATGCGCTGCGGGTTACCGCGCAGGAGCGCGCAGCGCAGGAGCACGGGCCGGCCCAGCGCCTGGCGCACGTCCTGGGACTCGGGCTCCACCTCGGGCGGGACTGGGGGTGGGGCTGCGGTCAGCCGGGACAGAGGAGGCGAGCCCAGGACGAATCCACGCAACACTGTCATGCAATAGCCACACTCACGCCTCCCGGCCATTCCCTCCAGCCAGGCTTCCCAGACGGGGCCTCTACTGCGCCTAACAGAGGGCAGTTTAACGTCCGGGTTCAGAGCGCCCTAGAGCTACGCGGATCAGGATCAAATCCCAGCCCTGGGAGAAAGGAGCAGGCAAAGGACTTAACTTAACCTCTCTGGGCCTTGGGGGGAATCACAGATCTAATCATGGTGCTGCGGGAGGTTAAACGAGCTGATGCACTTGACCGCTCTGATCTGAGCACTGGTGGCCACGCATGTAGTGAGTGAGTGAGTTTTCATCATTTTGTTATCAGGCTGCGTTCTCCCCTTGAGAATCCTCCCTCCTCCACAAATCCCATTTTCCACCTGTCACAATCTAGCTATTTCTTTGTTTTCTGGGTCCTTGAAAAGGAAGAGGGGAGGACGCACTTGTGGGGCGAGGGACACAGACCCCCGCGTCTTACAATACAGACGTGCCAAGGCGTTGGTAGGCTCGGTTGGACCAGGGCTGTGGGATGAAGAGGGGGCCAGGCTGGGTTGGGAAGCGGGTGGATGGGCGGACTCACACTGCACGTTCAGCTGCACCTGGGCCTCCCGAGGGCGCACGTTGAAGCCGTTGTAGCGAGCTGTCTGGCAGCGGTAAGTGCCGCTCATGTCGCGGCTCACGCGCTCCAGCCGCAGCTTCCCGTCCTGCGTCTCCTCCAGGGCCAGCCCCGAGGGCAGCAGGGCGGCCTCTTTGTCCACGCGCGACCAGAGCACGGGCGGCCGAGGCTTGCCGCGGACCTCGCACTGCAGCTCTGCGGGCGAGCCCTCGCGCAC
This sequence comes from Dinomys branickii, assembly GCA_004027595.1. Classification (NCBI taxonomy): domain Eukaryota; kingdom Metazoa; phylum Chordata; class Mammalia; order Rodentia; family Dinomyidae; genus Dinomys; species Dinomys branickii. Next base: position 119,235 of record PVLD010002107.1, read on the forward strand.
TGTGACCACCGCCCTGCCCTTGGGCAAGCTGATGGTGGGGGGCACTGGGGGATGGAGGAGGGTCAGGAGAGGAGGGGGGGTTAGGGCCCCACCCTATACCCCTACCTCCCTTTCTCTGCCTCTGACTTGCGGCTTCTCCCCACCCCAGACTTCCCACCGGTTCCGTCAAATGGGTCCCTTTCCCCCTATGTAGCCCACCGACCCTGGAGTCTCCCACTTGATGGCGTCCTGCAGTCAGCGTGACCATTTCCTTCCCCAGCGTGACTAAGTATGGGGTCTCCCCGCCCCACCTTAAGCATTTCTACTAAATCTCTCCTTTCTGAACCCCTGACTCTGCCCTAAATGAAGCCTTTATCTTTTCTCTCCAGAAGTGTGATCACAGACCACTAGTCTATCCCCCAACACCTGACCTTCCTTCCAAAGTCAGAGAACACAGTACTTGGCTTTTAGCAGGGCACAGAGCCACCCAGAATAAGGACTACATTTCCCAGCTTTCCTAGGACGGATTGGTTGCCACGTGACTAAATTCTGGCCAATGGGATACATGAGGGGGAAATGAAGCTCTAACATGTATCATTTTTACTGTTTTTGCTTTGTTTCTGTCTATGTTGTTATTTTTTTTCATTCTCTTTAAAATTAAACAAAAAAGAAGAGGCTGTGTGTCCACTCTTCTTCCATCAGGCCAAAAAGAATGTAGCTCCCTGGACCAGGTAGCACATGCTAAGGGAAGATAGAATAGAAAAATCAAAGAAGCGTGGGGGGCCCAGGTGACTTGGTGGAGCACAGCTACTCTACTGGCCAGTGGACTTCTAAGAGAGGAAGCAATAGGCATCTGGTTTGCCTAATTGGCCCGTACCCCACCTCACCCCCAGGTGCTGAGGATCTGCATGCTGGGCAAGTGCTTCACTTATGAGCTCTATGCCAGCCCCTAAGCCAATATTAGAGTTCTTCTTTTATTCACTGTTGAACCTAATCCAACCCAACACACTGCCAAAACTGAGGGTCTTTTGAAAACCTTCCTGGGTCCTAGTCCTACTCCATACATCAAACAAATTAAAATGCACTTGTGTATTTTATCATTAAATATTAAATATTTAGCATTAAATATAACTAAATTATAAAGTTACTATTTTTAAAGAATTCTACAAGGCAAGCTAAGGCCCAGTCATCTAGTTAGCATAATTTATGCACTATAAACATGTATATGTTTATTGGCTTTAATTTTGCCGTTTTCTCTTGTTTTATTTATTTTTTGGAGCCAGCTCTTTTATTTTTCCAGGACTAAATAGCTTCCAGGGGCTCTACAAAGCTTCCGTGCCCTAGGCGCAGATTTAGAAGCCAAACGGAGGAAATAGCCCTGGGCCCCTTCCTGGTATCTCACACGTCTCAGCTCCCAGCCCTCCCTCCATACCCTGCACAGGCTAATGTTGGCTCTCCCACTCTCTGCCCTCAGGTTAAAGCTCAAAGCTTTGGCTCTGCAAACAAGGCCCCCAGGCTCCAGCCTCCCCAGCTGAATATACAGCCTCCCCCAATCTTGTCTCCCAGTTGCAAGATCTACTTGTAAGGAACACTCCCTGGACACATCAAGCCTCCTATGTGGGGGGACTCCCCCTTTCTGCTGGTTGTATCCTCTAGGCTTGTCCCTCTGCCTGGCAAATTCCAGTGCACCTTGCAAGGCTTATGTGAGCTTGCACAGACAGGAGCCTTCTCTGACTTCCCCAGGCAACCCGGTCTTTACTCCCTGGTGTCCCCAGGGTACTCAACAGACCCATCCTCTACCTCGCATATCGCATTTCCAGGGTTTGCACTTTCAGGTCCTGCCTCACCCCTCCCCATCACAGACCTATCTCCCCCCACCAGGCAGTGGGCCTGAGGAAGGGGCTCCCTGCCGCCTCTTGCATCTGGAGTCTCTGTTCCTCCCCGAGGCTCCATGCAATATTCATTGTAAGATGAATGTGTGGAGGCTATGGAGTTTGGGTCTACTCCCAAAGCCCAGCTCAACTGTCCTGAACTCCCCAGGTGCCCTGGATCTCCCCTTGGATAGATGTCCAGGTGGGAAAGGTGTCTGAAGCTGCCTGGTCTAAGATCTCACCCGGAGAAACTGAGGCCAGAGAGGAGAAATGCGAAAATAGGAAATATTCGTAACAGAACCCTCACTTCTGCCTCGGGTTGCAAGGATGGCTGCTCCTCAGGGTGCTGGGGCTCAAGATCTCCCCAAAGTCCCCTCCAATCTCCTGTCCTTCCCAAAGTGCAAAGCCTGCAGTGGCGGCTGGGAGCGGGCTCTGGAGTCGGACTGCCCAGTCCTGATCCCAGTTCCACATTGACTGTGCTATCACCTTGACTAAGCTTCTCAAGCTGCCTGCACCTAAATTTCTTCATCTGTAAAATGAGGACAAATGACTACCCCATAAGGTCAATCACACCAGTGAATGAGAAAAAATAAAATCATCAGAGCACACAGTAAACAGTAAATGTTAGCTGGGATCATTTCACTATTGTTATGTATTATTGGAATAAAGACCCTAATCCTCTCCATGGCCTCCTATGGGCTGGACTGTCCGCCCTCCAAATGGAGTTCTAATGCCTAGGACCTTGGAATGTGACTGTGTTTGGAGAGAGGGCCTTTTAAAAGAGTCATTAAGGCTAAATGATGGCAGCAGAATGCTCCCTAGCCCAGCAGGACTAGTGTCCTTCTAAGTGGATTAATACGCACACATGCACAGAAGAAAGACTGCGTGAAGACAGAGAAGGTGAGAGGCCTTCATCTGCCAGCCAAGCAAAGAGGCCTCAGGAGAAACCAACCCTGCCAACACCTTGATCTCAGACTATTTGCCTCCAGAACTGGAAGAAAATGAATTTTTCTTGAAGCCAGCCAGTCTGTGATACTGTGTTAGTAACCATCCTGAAAAATGAATGTAGCCCACAAGGCCACACATAATCTGGCCCTGGCAAGCCCTCTGAGCTCACCCTATCCCATTCTCCCAGCCACCCTCACTCCTTCCAGTTCTTCACAGGCCAACATACCTTGCCGCCTCCATGCCTTTGCACATGCAGATTCTGCAGCCGGCACTACTCTTTCCCCACTATCCTTTTTGCCTGGTAAAATCTTGCCCCTCCCTCAGATCTCAAATCAAGCATTCTGTCTCAGGAAACTCTTTCTAGACTCCTGTATCCCAGTTTGTAATAATAGTTTTGTTTGTGAAACCATCTGAAAAATATTTACCTTCCTACTATGTTCAAGGAGGGCAGAGACTGTTTTGCCCACTGCTCTATTCCAGGGCCTACCCTGGTGCCTAGCACTTAGCAGGGGCTCAGGAAATGTGTACAGCCTGGACAAATGATGTCTTCACTGGACTCCCTTTTCCAAGCTGCCTCCCTCACACCCTCCCTCTGGGCTTCCCTGGCTCCCCACAACTCCCCAATGCCCCTCTAGCTGCCTACCTGTCTCAGAGGAGATGTTGACCTCAACACTGAGGTCAGACACAGGTGCCCCTGGGAAGGAAGCTACACACAGGTAGGTGCCATAGTCACTGAAATGCAGGTCAATGAGCTCCAGGCTGCTGGTGACAGCAGGCAGCTCAGGGTCATTGCGGGTCACCAACAGCCGCTTGGACATGCGCGCTGGCTTGCCATTCTTGAACCACTGGTAGGTGACCTTTTCCTGGGGCACCGCATCCACGTGACAGGACAGCTTCAGGTCCTGGCCCAGCTGTATGTTCTCGCTCTCTTTGATCACATCCGGGGTGATCTGGAAGGTGGCGTTCCTCATGGCTACGGGGGGATGGAGAGGGAAGGGTAGCTGGGGCTCGCCAAAGCTGAGGGTCCCTGTCCTCCCCACAGCAGCCCACCTTCTGCCCTCACACTGGCCCTCCTGGAGGTTGGGGACTGCAACCCCCTACAAGAGCCCATTCTTTTCCTCTGCTTGGAAACTCTTCTACATGATCATGGGTTTTTATTTATTTTATTTTATTTTATTTTATTTTTGTGGTACTGGGGATCGAACTCAGGACCCTGCACTTGCTAGGCAAGCGCTTATTCCACTGAGCTATATCCCCAGCCCGATCATGGGTTTTTAAAACTCACCGGACAAAAATGAGTTGTTTAAATGCTAGCCATGGAGGGGGTAAACATGTAATACGCACCCCAACCCCCACAGTCTTTGAGGGAGGTGCTATATTGACCTTATTTGACAGAAGAGAGAACCTGGCTCAAAACCGCTTTTGCACACACAAATCCTCCCCCAAACTTTCTGCTATACACTGTTTTGTGTTTTGAGTTGTTTCTTTATAATAAAAGCCAATACAACTGTCTTACATGCAATTACATAAAAATAGAGTTTAGAAAGAAAAGCCTTTGTCTAGCCTTTTTTAAAAAAATGCAAATCTTATTTGAAGTAAGCCAGAAGACTAGAGTTCTTAATAGGTTGAGTGCTAATTGGCCAGAAAACTGGTACAACAGCCACAAATTAGGACTGGGTTGGTGAAAGCAGCTGCAGGGTCATCCTAAGAGGTGGCGAAAGTCCCAACCCAGGTGGTAAAGGCCAAATAGAATCAGGTGGAGAAAAATAAGCTGCTGCCGGGAAAAATGCCATGAAAGGGAAAGTGTTCACCAGCTAGCCACACTCTTGTTACCTTCTTCCTCAAAGCTAAGTCAAAAGTCAGAGCGAGCTGGCTGCTTTCTGTGAGGAGACTCAGGCAGAGACTGATAGGTCAGAAACACACAGACAAAGAGAGTCCGTGTCCCCACAGACTCAAGGTGGGCAGCACCTGCTCTCTGTGCTTCCGGTGAAAGAGCTGGGAACAGGCCCGGATCCTAAAAATGAAAATACCTAACACCACACACGCAAAACAATTGAAAACTTTCTCCTTACAATCAGATTAGCAGAACCGAGGTCATAATGAGCAGGTCATGGTAACCACTGAGGCTGAGGTTTAATAAGGAAGGGGTCTTGCGCTGTTCAAGTTTTGTATCATTTTCACACTCAGCAATGCTCTTCAGAGTCACTGAAATGCTTTACTACTAAAGATTTACATATAAGGTCTGTAGAAATATGTGGTTTTTCATTTAAATTCAGTTAGTCATGTAGAAACCACTGTACATACAGAAAGCCGAGGGGATTTTTCTCAAAGCCTAATATCCACCTTAGCTTTTCTGCAATTTCAGTTTCCCATTCTAAAAATACAAAAGTATAGCTAATCAATACCAGTCCTTCCCACTTCTTGCAATGCCAAGGTTATATTTAGAAATGTACATTATTACGTGCCTCCTCAATCTTTCCCACCTGCAAGGCCAGAGGAGGCAGACCCTGTCCCTGGTTATAGATAGCTCTGGGGACATCCCCCTACCCTTCCTGAGGCCACCACGTACATCGCACCAGCAGGTTGACGGTCTTCTTCGCAGGGTTGCCCACATTGTTGGTGGCTGTGCAGTTGTAGTAGCCAGAGTCCCGGGCCTGCACTGAAGGGATGCTCAGGGTGCCACCCTGGGCCAGAGCACCCAAGGGCAGTGGGCCAGGCCCATGGGACCACTGCAGCTGGGGTAGGGGATCGCCACCCGTCAGCAGACACTGCACGGTCACGTTCTCCCCAGGGTTCACCACCAGAGTCTCGTTCACAGACAACTTCAGGGCTGGTGGTGCTAAAGAAACAAGTGGGTGGGGTCTCAGAGGGCTGGGGAGACCAGGTGAGGGGGAGACGACCAGCGGGCCTGGGAAATCATGGGTGTCAGAGAAGCCCTGGGGGACATGAGCAGGGAGAAAGCAGGAGCAGGCACAGGGGGCCAGACATAATGGTAGGGCACTGTCTCCCCCATGGGGAGTGGGCAAGGCACTTGGGGGGAAGCCATACCCGTGGTGTTGGTGAGCCGGAAGGTGATGGCCTTGTCTGGGATGCCACAGACGTTGCGTACAGAGACCTGGCAGGTGTAGCTAGCGTAGTCCTGGGGCCGCAGGTTCTTCAGTTTCAGGACCTTGGTCTCCCCCTGGGCAGCAGTGGGGCACTGGAGTGAGGAACCCACTGGCATCTCCAGGGTCCCCCACACTTATTCACCCAGCACCTCCACGTTCCTGTGCAAGTTCCCATCTTCCCAACTGATACCCACGCCACTTACTGCACCGAGGGCAGGAGGACCCTGGGCCTGGAGGGATGCCACCATGCCACCCTCTACCACCCTTGGCACTGCCTCCTCAGAGGCGTCTTTGGGTTGGAGGCTGCCCTGGTACATACTGGCCAGGCCTCAGTTTTCTCACCCTGGCAAATGGAGGGAAAGGAGGGAAAATCACTCTACCTCACAACCCACGCCAACAGGGAGTGGCACCACAGGCCATGCAGAGGACTCTGACAGCCACCTCCAAAGCTGTCCCCGGCAGGGCGGCTTCACTGTGTGCTGGGACCACAGGGAGCCCAGGAAAAGGAGGGCACCTCCCCGCCCCCAACTCCTGCAGCGCCTGCCCCCAGGTTTCCAGTGCTCAGTCCATCAGGAGCGGGCAGGACGACCTGCTGTCCCTGGGGTCCCAGTGACCCTGGGGAACACGGTGGCGAGGGGCTCTCCTGTCCTTGTCACTGCTGACCTTTCCGCTCTGACTTTTTCAGCCCCAGGCTGGCTGAACTCTGATCAGAGTTGGTGCTTCTGACACAAGAACTGAATTGCTGGGAGTCAGAATGCCCCAGGATTCCGGATTGCTCGGCCTCAGCCCCCACGACCTGTCTGTTATGGGCTGAGCCAGCTGCCTGTCCTGACCTGGGTGTAGAGGGGCTCGTAGATGTCAACCCCGTTGTCCTGGCTGTGGGACAGGGTGTCGGAGCCCCGCTTCCAGATGAAGCGGGCAGGCGGGTTGGAGTTGACCGTGCAGCGAAGGAACACCGTCTTCTCTTGGTAGAAGTTGCCTCGCACGTCGCTGACTGTCTGGTGCACCGTCAGCACCGGCTCGTCCAGGTCTGCAAGGGCACAGCCTCTGTGGAGTCAGGGTGGGCAGCCCCCAAGCTAGAGGGGGTCTCTTGCTCCTGGCAGCCCTCAGGAAAACTGTAGGGTGTCCAAGGCCCTCTTTCTCTGCGCCTGTGTTTCTCCCCTGGTAATTTAACTAGGTTGGTGGTTTTTGACTCTGTACAACAGCATACAGAGATTCATTCCCTCTCTCTCTCTCTGTCTCTCTCTAGAGGGTCTTGCTATATAGTCCAGGCTAGAATTAAATTCACTATATAGCCCAGGATGCTGGCCTTGAATCTCTGTGATCCTCTTGCCTCAGCCTCCCAAATGCTGGGATCACAGGTGTGTACCGCCATGCCTGGCAAGGTTTTTTTTTTTTGACTGAGGCTTGGCAGAGCTCATTGATGATATCAGAAGTCCCAGTAGGGATGGCTCCTGGGAGAAGGGTACAGGGCAACTTTTCAGGGTCCTAATATATTCGTATCTTGACATGGATGGTGTTTACACACATCTGTGTATATAAATCACTGAGGTTGTAAGTTTTTAACCGATTAATGTCATGCCACACCCCAGAACTTCTAGGATGGATGGATGGATGGACAGACAGGTAAGTGCTCAAGCCTTTGCTCAGAGCTGTGACGGGACACACAGGGGCCTACTGGTGGTGGGATGGGCAGTCTCAGAGCTGGCCCTGGGACGAAAGCAGAGACATGAGGTGCTATTGGAAGTGCACTGGACCACGGAGACACCTTCCCCCCGAGGAGCTTGCTCTCCACCCTGCCCTCCCTCCTCCCCGAGAGGCTTGGGGAACCCAACTCACACTGCACGTCCACACGGATGGACTTGATGGCCGGCACACCCACACCGTTCTCGGCCTTGCAGTAGTAGCGGCCGCCCTGGGTGCGTGCAATGCGCTCAATGCGCAGCGTCTCGTTGAACACCGACGTCTCCTGGAATTTGTCAGACGCACTCCCCGCGGTCTTGGTCCACCGCACCTGGACCAGGCCGGGCCAAGTGGACAGGGTCAGATACAGCCGGCCCAGGTGGGGACTGAGGGCTAAACGCCCCACGGTCTTTCTGACAGCACATCTGGGGCCTCCCCCAGCCTGACCCAGACAAAGGGCCAAGAACCTGGACACAGGTTTGAGGAAGGAAGCTCCAAGCCAAGGATCTGGGGCTGGATCTCTGTCTAGGGCTTTGTGCACATTTCCTGGCCTCTCCTGCCTTCCCTTCCGTCTGTGAAATGAGCAGCGTTTCCTTCTTTTCCTAGGCTGAGAGGACTGACTTGAGTATCTGCTTAGCTCCTGGAAGACTAAGCATGTGGTAAACGTCGCGGCTAAGCGGCCTCACGAAGCTGCTCCTCTCTGAGCCCCACGCCTCTCCTGAGTGAAAGGCATCTGACCAGCTCCAAGACAGCATCCTGGTCTCCATGCTCTTTCCTAAGCTTCTGCCACTTCCTTCTAGGGCTGTGTATGACCCCAGGCTATAACAGGAGTGACAGTCTGTCGCTTCCAGCGTGAGATTGTAAAGGAGTGATTTCCATCCCGGTCTGCTCTGGAGAAATCCTGCCATAAGTAGCCCCGTAAGGAGGCACTCGGGGGAGGAAGGGAAGCCTCAGGCAACACTTAAGCTGCATCCTCACGGCCCTTCGGCCCTTGGCCCTTCGCTGTGTTTGGAACATGACAGGTGCTCAACAGACATTTGTTGTAACGAAACAGCAAGAGAAACAGGAAGGCCTTTGGGGAGAGGCCAGCCGCACGGAGGAAGTGGGAGGGAGCAGGGTACACTCAGGGACCGCGGGGAGGTGCTCCAGCTGGAGTCCAGGGCACAAGGACCAGGGCAACGACAGGCGAGACAGGAGGGGACCGGATGGCAGAAAGTCTGCAGTTCCACCTCTGGGAACTGGCAAATGATGGAGAGCCACTGAGGGCTCCTGAGCAGAGAAATGACGTAGTTTGGGGATGCTCGTGGCAGCACCAGAGTGCAGGAACGGACTGGGAATGAGAGAGAGAATGAGCCCGGGTGTGAGCCTGAGTGGTAGGAACAGCAAGAGCCCAGTGAGAATGGAAAATGTGCAGGTACGCACAGCCACAGCCATGGGCAACACACGTGTGGGACTCACAAGGGGACACACGCAGGCGGCCAGTGCAGGCTTAGGGGCCTTTCCTGCAGAACCCTCCCCACTGTGGTAGTCACACCCAGCCTAAACCCAGCGGCACCGTCTTCACCCCCTCACAAACCTTTGACAAGGAGCAAACTATGATCACGCTATGACTGCGGTTTCAGGTTGCGAGCGTCTGTAGGGCTTCCCTCACGCTTCTGCTCATATCAAGGCCAAACCTACCGAGGTCATCTCTGTTCCCAAAATTGGCCATTAAAGAAATACGTTAGAGGGTCTTTCACTGTCCTTCCTAGGATCTAATTCCTACCCCTTCCGCTGCTATGAAAGGTCACAGCAGCTTAGCAGCAAATCCCACCCGGCCCTGCAGCCCTTTCCCGCGCACCTCCTGGCATCACTCTTAGTGATGACTGGCCAGCATCTCCCGCCTGAACTGTGTGCTTGGCCCACAGCAACGTTAGTCCAGCATTTCCAGATGTTTGTCTTCTGGTTCTTTCTAATGACTCTGAGTCTTTGAACCTCCAGAGGGTGATGCCTGCCTGCCAGAAGCTTCCTGAAATAGACTGTTTTCTGTGTGTTCAGTAACCCTCAGACCTCCCAATCTAAGGATGGACACACCCAGAGGACGTATGCTAAGCGCTACAGAGAACGCTGGTTCTGGATTCAAATTCTGCTTCTGCCCTCACAAGAGCTGTGTGACCTGGGGTGCTTACTTAACCTTCCTGAGCCTCAATTTCCTCAGCTGTATAACGAGACTGTTAATGACTGTGGGGTTCAGGGAAAAAGCACTGGAGAAAGCGTGCGACTTGAGTTTGGCATGTGGCATGCAGCCTAGCCTCCAACAGTGGTCGAAGGCTCATCTGAACATACACCTACTCATCAGATACAAGGAACAGAGCAGAAGTAAATGTTCAGTTTTTCACTCCTTCCACCCCAGTCGCCAGTTTCATAAGGTTTGGATAAGCCCACAGTTACCAGTCCTTCCCCACAGAGTTAATTTCCCAGCTCTTTCCTGGTCCCAGTGTCTGCTCGACAGCTCTAGTGCCTGGCTGCCCTGCCTCTCGAGCTGTGGCCCCGGGCGGGTGGGGAGGAAGGGGCCTCAGCAAGGCCTGGTCCCAAGTGTGTGGGGGGGCTGACCTGTGGGCGAGGGTGCCCTGTGACCAGGCACTGCAGCACGAGGGTGTCCCCCTCGCGGATGGTGTAGACACGCTCACTGATGTTGTCCTCCTTCACCACGCACGCCTGGCCCGCGTGCACAATCTGGGCTTGGGCCGGAGCTGGTGAGAGAAGGCAGGCAGGGCGGAGAGCCTTAGGTCGGATGCACCAGGTCAGGGGCACTGAGGCTGCCTCCCGAGACTGTCCCAGAGAGACGAGCCAGGCTTCGCCAGGCCACCCCTCAGGGGCCTGATCCTCTGAACTCCAGAGAGAGTCCTCCAGGCCCCAGGCCAGGGACTTAGGAAAGGGACAACCTGGCACCCTCCTCTCGCAGGAGACCTGTGCCCTTTGATGAGGGGGCCAAGGGGTTATGTGATCCGGACGGATTGATTAGCACTCAGTCAGCCCCACTGGGGTCCCAGCACCCCTCAGTGGCCAAGAGGCCCACAGCGCTTGCCCTCCTGAGTGAGCCCTCCACCAGTTTGGGTTGCCTTGGGCCAGCAATGCCCAGGAGGTCACCTCTTGTGGCCATGTCTGTGTACGCACGCCTGTACACCGTCCACGCCCCACAGCAGCCTCCTTCACCTCCTGCACCTCCTCCTCGCTCGGCTGCTTCCCTCACCCCTCAGTTTCTCCTGAGAGCATTGTTCTCAGAAAAGCGCTCGCCTCAGCCTCCACTCCACTTCTGCCCTCACCACCTCAGGATCTGCTTTCAGACAGTGAAACCCAAGATGCCTCCCTAGCCAGTCCGCAGGCTGCACCGTCCTCTCTGCAGAGGCGGCTCGCTTTTCTCCTCTTCGTTCCCAGGCCTGTGCACCGTGTGTTTTCCTGCGTACAGAACTTCCCACGAGGGCACCAGGAGCTCTGGGAAGGCAGGGCCTCCTCCCTGCCCCCTGACGTCTCTGACAGGGCCCAGAGCCAAGGCTATGACTGGAGCGGCCCAGTGGGAAAAGGAGCAAAGAACGCAGCCCACGCTAAAAAGGCTCACAGAGGGAAGCTCAAAACAGTCAATAAGCCGTATTGCTTCCTCCAGGAAGCCCTCTGGGTCTGACTGACACTTTCCTGTATCCAGCCAGTGTAGCTCACACCCCCAAGTGCACCAGTAAACATCAGGCCTGAGCATCTGCCAAACGCGGGATACTTGTCTTAGGCCTTCGAGTCTGTGAGCTTCACCTTGGTATCCTCTGCACAAGGCCTCAAACAACACAGGTGTTCAGTTCACGTTGAGTGAGTCATCCTGTGGGGAAGTTCCTAAACTCTGGAAGAGAGATAGATGGCCCAGGGAGCTGGGCGTGATGGCTTACACCTATAATCTCAGCACTTGGGAGGCTGAGGCGAGAGGACTGCCATGAATTCAAGGCCGGCCATAAGATGAATGAAAAGTGGTTGGTAGGGCAGTATGGGCTCTATAGGTACCATATGCGGAGGGCCTCCCTCCCCGCAGGAGCCAGTCAAGGAAGTGTGGCCCACAGAGGCAACCATCAGTGGTCAAGAGAACTTTGGGGCAGCCTGGGAGTGGCACAGGCCATGTATGACCATGAGAGTCTTTGCAAATGGCAGCAGGTTCTGCAAACAGTGCAGCTGCCACCCACCCAACATCTGGACATCCAGGCAGCCATCCCACTTACTTGGCTACCACAGAGAAGGAAGCTTGGGCTGTGTGCCAGGAGACACACTGTGTGACCTTGGGCAACTTCAGTCACCTCTCTGAGCCTACTTCCCTATTTCTAGGACAGAAGTACGTTAGGTTGATCTCTGAGTCTTTGTGTTAATTTTGTAATCAGCACAGAGCCCTGATGTATGAAGCACACCAGACTCTGGGGACCAGGCCTGGCACTGTCATCCTCTGCTGTGAAAATGCACGAACACAGCCGTACAGGGAAGAGACAGCCACCTGTGGTCAAGGTCCCCAGAAATCTCATCAAGAAACAACCTAGCAAGAGATGACATGCTTGCTGGCTGCTGATAAGACCCAGAGGCCGTATGGATGTGTGCGAGAGGCCTGGGGTGCCTCTCACCGAGGACAACATCCATTCAGTGGGTCCCTCTGGGAGATAAGCTGTAATCTTGGCCACTGTGCCTCCGCCCTAGTGAGGCAGTGTTGTAATGACAGACGCTTCGGTGACAATAAGGAATACTGAAAAGGAGCTGGACAGCAGGGCTGTCTCAGGGCCTGGGCAGCACAAGCTGGGGAAGACGGGCCTGGCTCACAGACACAAGGCCTTGGGTCACCTGGCCACTTCATCTCCTCCCTGGAGATGGTGCCTGAGTGCGCACCATGGGTGACGTTGTTAAGATTATCCAGTGCCCCTTGTTGGCAGTAACTGTGAAGGCTATCCAACTTGAACATGGTAGAAGCACTTTGGAGGAGATGTTGGCCATTATTACCGAAGCTAAACAAGTTAAACAAGCACGTGCCTCGTTGGAAATGATCAAGTGTGAAATCATAGACTGGGTACGAGAGAAGCCATGGTGGCTTTACAGCCAAAGCCCAGACACGAGAGATCCAGCAAGAGCAAGCAGGAGTAAGGACACGCTGGTATCTATACAACGAAGCATTCCGTATATGTGAAAAACATAAAAAAAGAACTACAGCTAGGCCCAAACTGTTGACCACCACAGGCACGACTTCCAAGAACCCAGACACAAAAGCATACATAATGGATGATTTAATTTATTCAAGATGCAAAATTGGAAACATGAATCTTACTGTAACAGACGCTTCACGGTGACTGCCCTTGGGGGGGGATGGGAAGGGCGAGTGAGAACTTCCTGGGGCAGGCAGGGCGATGTTCTCAATCTGAGTGCTGGTTACACAAGTGGGTGGGCGCACAGAAAAACACAGCAAGGCATTTGGCGTTTGCTTAAGATTTCACCCTCAGTTATGCTTCATTAAGAAAAAAACAAAAAAAGCTCCCACCAGCCTTCAATGTCATTAGCCCTGAGATTTGGCAAGAGAATATACAAATCATTCCAATTACCACTTCCCAGCGCTGGTTTGGTTCTAGGTACAGATTTTCCTTCTGGAACAAGTGCCTGTGAGTCCAAAATCCTGGGTCCTCTCACCTTACACCTCAGCCTTGGCATTTCAGTATGTCCCTTGGCCCTCGCTGAGGTTTATTACCATAACTCAGCCTCCTCTGGACTCTGCTCGCCCTTGGAATGGCTGCAACCGTGTTTCGGAGCCTGGACCCCAAAGGATTCTTCCCCGAACCTCACCATGACATTCAGTCTGTCAAACAGCAAATGCTTCTGGCCCCAGCGCTGTGCTGGGCCCTAGAGACACTGTCACAAAAGCAAACAAGGACCATGGCTCAGAGAGCGCTGCGGGAGGCACAGTGAGCACGGAAACAGCAATAAGCAGGTTGGCTCCAGAGAGTGCCACAGCAAGCAGTGAAGGAGGGAGGAAAGTCTGCTCTAGAGAGGCAGGAGGCCGGTAATCTAGGACCAAGTCCTGGCTCTGTTATCCACTAGCTATGTGACACAGGGCAAGTTGTTTAACGTCCCTGGGCGTTAGCCTCTCTGTTAAATGAGAACAAAGATGCCTTCTCCCCGGGCTGGCGTGGGGGTTTCAGGCCTAATTGCAGGTGCTCCTTCAACAAAAATAACAGCTCTGGGGATGACTGCATGGAAGCCGGTACGGGGACAAGAGACCTCCCCGCTGGGGCCCCCTCACATCCCAGGGGTGGGAACGCTCAGAGCAGACATGGAGCTGGTAGAGATACGTTCGCAGTTCACACTGAGGGGTACACAGGGATGGCGAGGAGGGAGGTGGAGTGGAGGCCTTTTCCGGTGTCCCCCTCACACACTCCACTGCACGGCTTTCTGCATGTCACTTAAGCCTGTTTTCTCACTCATGAAATGCAGTTGCCATGAGGAATATACAATCCAACTCTCATAAAGAATTTACGACAGCTGGGCTGGTGGCGCACATCTGTAACCCCGGCACTGGGGAGGCTGAGGCAGGAGGATCACTGTGGTTTGAGGCCAGCCTGGGCTACAAAGTGAGCTCAAGGCCAGCCTGAACTGCGTAGTGAGACCCTGTCTCAAAAAGACAAAACAAAACAAAACAATTTAAGACAGTGCCCAGCACATAGCAAGGGAGGGATCTCTCTCTCTGTCTGTCTCTGTCTCTGTCTCTGTCTCTCTCTCTCGTAGCACTGCGGTTGAACCTTCACACTAAGCTAATTCCCAGCCCTTTTCTATTATTTATTTTGAGATAGGGTCTTGCTAAATCCCTAAGTGGCTCAAGTTGGGCTCCAACTTGTGCTCTCTCGCCTCAGCCTCCCAGAGTGCTGCACCAGCTCAGCATCGCTTTCTGTATGTGACCCTGAGTAGTCTCGAGACCCCGCCTCCCTGGGGCCTGGGCGCCCTGCGTGTGAAGCCCCTGCCTTGTCCTCTGCGCGTGCCGACAGGTGGCACATCCTGCAGGGCCCAATGCGCATTTCCAGCTCCTCACCTGAGTTCTGAGAGGCAGACAGGACAGAATAGTCTGCCTCCTTCACAAAGGGGAAACTGAGGCCCAGAGAAGGAACAGCTCTAAGGCACTCAGTGAGACAGTAACACAGACAGAACTTCAACCCAGGTCTTCCATCTGCTAGCTGGGGTCTCTGCTCCTTGTCACAGGACTTATGAACAACCCCACTCTGGGGCCCCTGGGGGAGCTGTTCAAATGCAGACCCCCAGGTCCTCAAAGAACAAGCAGCAGGAGTAGTGCCAGGTCTGACTTTCCAGGATGGAACCTTGGGATTTGTACTTGTAATAAGGGTGGATTTGATCCCCTCTGATTGGCACATTAGTGAGGATTTTGGAATCTTCTATGTTCCCGTCTCTGACCTGTGAGGCTTTTCTATTTCACCCTCATGAGTTCCGGCAACAAACCCCCGGAGTAAAGAAACTTTGCGTCTCCCAGCCTGTGTCACTGAGAGTCCACTGCAGATTTTCATGGCCACATGAAGATGCTAAAGGCTTTCTGTGTGTCAGCAACAGGCTCCGCCCAGAGAGCATATGAAAAGCTCTGATAAGTCCTACAGCAAACAAACCCATGTAACTCAAGTTTCATCTAAAGCTTTCTGAAATTGACTTGACCAGAAAAGCCTTTCTTCACAGAACAGCTCTTAATGAAGGAGGCGCCATAGTGTCCTGTGCAATAAGTGAAGGAATACAGACCCCACGCTCAGCACAAGGCTCACTGGTGTGGGGCTGTGTCACCTGGCCCTCCTTGGCTCCTGTGGCAAGGAAGCAGTGACTTGTAGGGCAGTGTCACAATGAGAAGCGACAAGGCACAATGCTTTCTGGTCCTCAGGTCACTTCTTTCTGCTGCCAAAATGTACCCCGCAAATCTGTGGGTAACAGTGGGATCCGCCAGCCCTAGTGAGCAAGCCACAAGCCTTGGAACCCTGTAACGCAAATTCCAACCTGCCCACTGCCCACTGCCCACCGCCCACCGGAGCTCCAAAGGGCTTTCTTCCTGGAAGGGAATTTCCGGAGCCATGTAAGACAGGTGGGTGGCAAAGAAATACAAAACTTGATCTAAAATCCCTTCCCCTTCCCTCCTACTCTGCATTTAAAAAGATTGATCATTCAGGCTGGGGGTATACAGGGCTGATTTTTTTTTTAAATTGGATGTATGTTTTACATTTAAAAAATCTATTACAGTAAGTCCTATTGCCACTAATCTGCCTCCAAATCCCTGAGTGTTCTGAACAAGAAAATACAGGAGTGGGATCTGTGTCTCGGTCTTGCCTCCCATCAGATAGTCAATCAATGAACCCTTATCAGTATGAAGTGCTAAGCCTGGTACTTAGCACTTAGGGAGCTACAGTGCTCAGGCCCTGTACTAGGAAGGCACATGGTCTAAGAGGGCTGGGATCAGAATGATGCCCAGCAGGGCCTGCTGAGGTCATGCTGGCATAGCTCAGTGGCAGAGCATAGGGAGTAAGCTTAACAGGCACCAGACCTCGAGTTCAATTTGCAGCATCAGAAAAAAAGGCGGAAAGAAAAAGGCGGGGTGCTGCTAGGAGACAGAGACAGATTGCAGCGAGCCAAAAACCTGTCTTGTCTCAGGTCTCCCTGTATCCCCCGCCTTCGTGTAACCATAACTGTAACACTGTTTATTGAGCATTTATTCCGTTCCGAACTGAGTGCTTCACGTTTACTATTGATTACCCATAACAAGGCTATTATTGTTCCCACTTTTCAGATGAGAACCTTGAGTCTAAGCAAGGTTAATTAAGTAAGTGGCCCAACGGTGCCCCTCTGGTTTGGAACCTGCCTCATTCCACCACTTTCAGGCCAACTCCCCTATAGGCTCTACATGCCAGGTGCTGAGGCCACAAGGCTTGGGGCTCGGAGCTCCGGGCTCGGGGCTTAGGGCTTGGAGACACTGTCTCCATGCCGGTGTTTGGGCCAGTCTTTTGCAACACCTGGAGAAGCTGCCCTTCCCCTTCTGTGACACCTCTCGCCCTCCTGGCTCCTGGTCTGCACATGTTTATTGATCCTTTTATGCATGTAATGCAGATGGACACTTAATAATTTAGCGGAGTTAACAGTGCTGAAATATTAACAAGCTCTTCTCTTTTAATTAGGTGCTCCGAGAATGGTGGCAGGGGACGTGGAGAAGGCCCTCCCAGGAATGCACTGGGCAGTCCACCTGGCCCTCCTCCTCCAGCAGACAGGCGTGACACTCTAGGCCTCTCTTGTGGCCCACGGGCCATCAAGCCTACGCCTCTAGCAAGAATTCACCTTGCCCTCTGTGCTGTCCTCAGCCGGGCAGCTCTGACCTTTACATAGCCGCAGGCAGCTACAGAGCTGGCTAAAGTCTGTCCCCTGTCCCCCGTTACCCACAGGTGGACCAGGTGACTTCCCAGGAGCCCTCTGAGTCTGGGGAAAATCCCCTCCACTTCTCTACTCAGAAAATCAGTTTAAGAAACTGGGCGTGGTGGTGCACACCTGTCATCCCAGCCCTACGGAGGCTGAGGCAAGAAGATCACTACCAGTTCAAAGCCAGCCTGGCCTATGCAGTGAAACCCTCTCAAAAAACCAAAAAAAGAAAACCAGTTTGAAACAGGCTGACCAGCCCCCCTGTGGCCTGGCCCTAACACAGGTCACCTTGGCGGGAGCCACCAGGTGATTTATATAACCATCCCTCTTTGGCCCTTCTCTCTCTGGTCATTACACCCAAGTACAGGTTCATCAGGTTGATTCCCTCTCCACCCTCCTCCCCTCCGTCCTCCCAAGGCCCCCGGGGACACACACTATCACCTTTTAATTTGCCGTTGATTCACTGATTCCCTCTGTAACATTTCCAGGGCACCTATTACACCAGACACCTCCTGCCCTGGGCGCTAGGATGCAGAGCCTAATGAGACTGCTCCCTCCTCGGGGAGCAGCCCCCGCACGCCCCGGCCTTGCACTCCCCTGCCACAGGCCGCAACAAATTCTGCGCCCCACCTCGAGCTCTTTCTTGCTAATCGAAACCAAACCCGCATTCAACAACCTCCCCTTTGACTGCAAAAGCGTCTGTCCTCCAGCCAAGTACATGTATCTCTGACCTGTGGGTACAAGGGCGCTGTCAAGGAACATGGCAAACAGCCATAGCCAACAGGATCAGCGCACAGGCTGTCACCCTGTCACCGCAACGGAGCACAAAAACAAGCTCTGCCTCATCATAAGACCTGCGGCCGGCCGGCTGCTGAAGGCAGGGCCTGGTTCTGTTTGTAGATCCTGCAGCTTCGGGAAGAGGCTGGCACCGGAACCAGCCCTGCTCTGGGGAAAGTGGTATCCAGTGTGTCTGCGCCCCAGTCCCTGGGGATGTCCAGCACTCTGCCCCCCACCCTAGCTCATTAGAAGGCACTCAGGGGAGAGTGGGCGGAGTGATACGGAAGGCACATGCGAAAGAAAGGGCGGAGTGATACAGAATCCTCATTATGCACGGGCGGAGGCCTCATCTGCCTGTCCAGTTAAGGAGCTCTGGGTTGTCTACACAGGCCACTGGGACAGCCCTCAGCATGAAGTCCCAGGTCTCCTGAGGGGACCCATGAAGGGACTGTCTACTCAGGCACAGCAGTGCGCGCCTGTAATCCTAGCTACTCAGGAGCCTGAGGCAAGAGGATTACAAGTTCCAGGCAAGCTTGGGTAACACAGGGACTTAGCAAGACCCTGTCTCAAAATAAAAAGGTGACGGCGTAGCTCAGTGATAGACACCTGTATAATTCACCCAGGCCCTAAGTTCAAGGCTTGGTAGTGCAGAAGGGGTGGAGCTTTCTTTCTGGTAGACCCCAGGACACTGGGATAAAAACCCTTGATGAAAGGGACAAAGGGTATCTGTAGCCACTACAGGGAAGCCAAGGGCAGAGAACAGCACTGTGGGGCAGGAGGCTGTGAATGCGAGGCCGGAGTGCAGTGTCAGGCAAAAGAGAGGACTTCTCCTCTTCCTGAGTGAGCTTGGGACTGTGCTTTAACCTTACCAAGCCTCAGCTTCTTCTGCAAAACGAGGGTACTGGGAGGAGCTGGCTGGGTTGTACTGGGAGGAATTCCTGGGCTGCTGAGAGGCTCAGACATGGTGACGTACACTGGGTGTCACACCTGATACACACTCAGTACACTTCAGTTCCACTTCCCTTTGGCCACAGAGCCCAGGACAATGACAGGGGTGTGGGATTACCATCCTCAGGGCAGATAATGACTCCCAGGAACCCAGGTCCCGAGCTTCCTTGGCCCAGGAGTCTGGAGCCAGGGACAGAAGTTGGGGTGTTGGTCAGATTCTTGACCCCCGGCGATGCCTGCCTTGAGTAGGTCCACCCTGGAGTCCTCCAGCGCCATGTAACCCTGTTCCTAAGAGCCTGAGGCCCAGGCACCATGGATGAAGTACACTCCTACCCCAATCCCACCCCGACACCCAGACTTAGGCCTCCAGTCCAGTGTGCAGACCTAAGCTAGTCTCAGGCCGTGGACCGGAGACAGCCCTGGCTTGGCTGAAGCAAGAGGTCTCCAAGGCTCCACCAAACCCCCAAAGCCAGCGGAGCCACGACATCAAACATGGTTTTGCCTGAGCCTCATGGAGCTGAGACCCACCTTGAAGCCTGGGATCTGGCCCAGGCCTGCGTATGGGGCCACGGAGCTCAGTGGATAAGGCACTGGCCCTGGGCTCACATGGCCCTCTGCAGAGGGGGCTTGAGCTCTCTGGAAAGAATAGGCTGGTGACAGGTGGGAGGGAGATTTTTGCATCTGGCGTGGTAGAAAAATCACCAAACCCTCACCTCGTATGAAACAGAAGCCAGTGATTCAACTCAGGGTCTTTACTAAGTGAGGTGGCATCTAAGACAGTGCAGGGTAAACTGCAAAATTCTGCCAGGTCAGTCCTCATTATCATTAGGTGCTGAGAGACCCAAATACGACTTTGGGAAGCGAGAATTCGAAGTTAAAAGGCACATCGTAACGCACCTATAAAGCCAGGACAAATACATGAAAATGATAGAATGCGTTGTGGCCAGGCTACACGCAACGCCAGCACAAACTTCCTGCGCCGCAGCCCAGCAGAGCAAAATGAGAGCCATAAAACTGTTCCTATCCTGTGACCTATTAGGCAATCTCACTTTGGGGAAGAGGCCCCCAGGACATAATTTTTTTAATTTTTTTTTGTTTTTTTTGCGGTACTGGGGATTGAACTCAGGCCCTTGCGCTTGCCAGGCAGGCACTTATTCCACTGAGCTATATCCTCAGCCCCCAGGACATAATTTAAAAGGGAAAAATTCATTCGCATAAGGGAATTCATGGCCCAACTATCTCAAAGAAAGGGAAATTGGCTCCCCAGCCGCCAGCCGCAGAGAGACAGTGACCCAAACCCAGCACATCAATGCAAGGGGTGCTCCATGGCCATTAAAAGTGACAGGTTTGAGGGCTCGGTCAATAGCAGGAGATGTGTGCAGGAGATAAAGTCAGTGCAGAAAGCAGCACGGACCACTGTTTACTGCTATGTAAAAATATATTGACAGGTATGGGCAGGGAATTTAGAATGAACAGTCAATGCCTGATGGTCACTGGGTTGCTTTTTTTTCTTTCTTTCCCCCGATGAAGTTGTTTAAGTGGATAATAATAGCTGTAACAACCCTGGAAGCAAAATCCATCTTGCAGCCGGGAGAGCAGGCTGGGCCTTCACCCAAGCACAGAGGGGGAGAGGGAGGGAGGGGGCGGGGGCTCCCACTGCCAGGCAGCACCCCAGCCCCCACCCTGGGCCACTGTGGGACCCCAAGCTGCAGCCCCTGGGAGGCGCTGCATGCCGCCGTGACCTCACTGCCAAGAGCTCCTCAGAGCCAGCTCTGCACTGCAAGCTTGAGGTCCAAGCAGGCCCGGCCTTCACCCGGGGCCCAGGCAGGAGCCCCAGGAGAATCAGCTCCAGGATTTAAAAACCAGGGAGCGGCAAGGTAGGAACCCGGTCAGCTGGATGTTCATCCGCTGACACCTGGCAACCTGCGCTTATGGACCCCCCAACACCCCACCCCAGGAGCTGCTCCTCGCCCCGCATATCCATGCTACCGGGAACACACCGTCTCCCACTTCCCCGTGCTCAGCCAAATCTGGGAGCTGGAGGACTTTTCCTCCCACACCTTGGGCCCGCACCAAATGCACCAGGTAGCCCTGTCCGCTCTACCTTCAGGACTGAGCTCAAACCCATCTTAGCCTTGGTCACCACTACCAGCTCCTGATGGACGGTCACCGTGGCCTCCTGGCAGGTCGACCTACCTCCTCTCTCTTGCCTGGGCACCTTGTTCTTCACCAGCAGCCAGAGAGCAGTGCCCTGAGCAACAGCAAGTGGGGTCCCATCTCCCTGCTTCTCAAACCCCAGCTGCGCCTCCTCCCGTACTTGGAGTTGAAGCAGATGCTTTTTTAATAGCCTGCGGTGCCCACTATCACCTTGAACCCCTCCCCATCTCGTGTCTGCCATCATCCTATTGAAGGCCAAACCCTGTGCTATCCCAGGGCCTTTGCACTTGCCATCCTCGCTGCCTGAATAGCTCTTCCCCACATTTCTTCAGTTGTCTTCTAAAAGGCCTCTCCCTGACCACCTGCGTAGGGTGGTGTGCCCACCCTGCCTCCCCCATTGTCCATCCCTCCGTTTTGTGTGTTCTTCCTGATATGCATCAATACCCAGCATATTCACTTTCTCTGTGTCCTTTCACATGTAGATACCCCAGGAGGTGGAACATGTTCAAACCCTTCCGGGGATGATCAATCTCCTCTACCCCAAGAGTCAATTCAGGAAACATCAAATTCGGGAGCATATTTTCCTTAGCATCAGGTACATTTAGAAATCAGGAAATGCAATACCTGCCTCCCTGCTTAAATATTCTCTCATTATTTTTTCCTCCCTCACTGAAGCATGTCTCTCCTTTTCAGGATAAAATTTTAGAAACACCTAAGTGGTACGCACTGTAGGGTCTGATTATAATGCTGAGCTTCTGAACAACTTGTGAATGGCTTGAAAGCCAGTAGGGTAGCGGAGAAAAGTAAAGGACTCAGGAGCGGGGTGGGGGCACTGGACTGGAGTTCAATCACAGCCAGGGACTGCAAAGCCACTGCCATTACGAGGCTCCTGGGGGCCGAGGACTGGGGTCCTAGGAGGGAGGAGGGAGGCTGCGGGCACAGGAGGACCGGGATGCACGCATCTTGGAGGAAAGTGCGGCCTGGAATGGACAGGGAGGTGGGTGGCTGGGCGCAGAACACACCGCTGTCTCCCTCAATCTGGAAAGTAGCTAATGAAACCTCCCGGCTCCTTCCCCAGAAGAGAAGCAGGGGAAGAGCTGCGCGCCTCCCCTCCTCTGCCCCCACCAAGGCCTGTCTCCTTCCCGCTCTCTCTCAGCCCTGTGTTGCTTGCTGAACACAGAGCCTCCTGGGGAGGGAGCCTCTGTGACTCTGTGGTGAGGGCAACAGCTTCCTGAGCCAGGGTGGGCGCCAGGACCCTTCTTGAAGCCTCACCCCGACAGCCTGGCGGCCTCCTCATGCACCAGGCGCCGTGCTGAGAACAGCTTTCCACACATCCCTCCTTCCCTTTAAGGAAGGCACTATCATTAGCACTGTCTTTCAGGTGGGGAAACTGAGGCATAGGGCAAAACCTGCCCTGATCCCACAGGCAGCGTGGAGTGGAAGCAGAGCTCGAACGCAGATCCGCTTCAGAAGCTTCCGCCCCCGCCCTCCAGCCACACCACCTCCTGTGCCCCCACACCCCCGCAGCGAGACACACAATTCCTCAGCTTTGATATATTTAGTTACGTGATGCTGAAATTAGACCTCGATGGTGTCACGCAGCATGGCGAGTCATGTGCCACAGCCGACCTCAGAGCTGAGAGCAGCTCATGGCTCAGCGTGAAGAGCTCCTCCGGTCATGTCCCTCCCCAGGGCAATGACTTAGGCAGTGGGGGCTGTGCAGGGCCACTTGGCCCACCCTTCCCAGAATACTCCTCTTTGGTTGCCATGGCGCCCCCCTTGCTAGGCCTGGGCCCTGATCCAGTACAAAGGACTTGACCGGACCAAAGAGTGCTAGCCTATTTATGGGGTCTCCTTGGAAAACGGGGCTGCAGGGGCATCAGTCCAAAGACTCCCAGGCATCACGGGCCCCTGGGTCCCAAGAAAAAAGCAGTTCTCAGGAGGAAGTGAAAGGGGCGGGCCGGAGAGTTGGGGAAGACAAGGTCAGGGCGGGAAGAGTAGCCAGTGTACTTGGCAGCACTGGCCACGGTGTCCAGAAAACAGCAGGCTCTTAGTAAATGCCAGCCCGCTCACTCATTATTGTAGGTGCTCAGAAGAAACTTCCTGGTCAGGAAGCCCTGGAGCCCAGGTGCAAATCGGCAGGAAGGAAGCAGGAACCCGAGCCAGGAAGACGCACCCGAGCTCTGTGCCTCACTCAGAGGCCTCGAAGAGGTGCCAGCTCCCCTCTGGGGCTCAGCAGTTCTGTCCCTCCACGCCGGCCCAGCCTCCATCCTGGCACAGGCGCGGCGGGTGAGCACACGCCTGGCACTGGCCCCAGAGCCCGGGAGAGAGGCTCTGAGCAGGCAGCTTTGTGTTTATGAAAACCAAACCCACAACTGAGCTCTCCAGCCCCCACCGGCCCCACCCTCCCGTCCTCACTCCCCTGGGAACCAGGGGGCACCAGCTGCCTCCCTGGTTGGCAATGGGGAGCCAGGGGCCAGGCCAAGCTTGGCCCCCCAGCCCAACCCCCTTCCTGCCTGGAATACAAATCAGAGGGAAACGCTCTCCTCTGTTTGAACAAATTGCTATGGATTCCTCCCTGTCTCCGGTCAGGGCTCGCGATGGGGGATATTTTCACTTGCCGACTGCTAATAGACTCAGGAGAAGCTGCTGGATCGATCGAGGCCGAGAAAATTAGCCAGGAGCTCCAGGCCGGCCTCAGCCTGCCCCTGCCCCCACGTCAGGCCTCCCAGAAGGGGCAGAGTGCAGTCATTCCCAGACTGGACATAAGCAGAGGACAGAAGGACTGGCAGACTGCTGACCCAGGTGCCCAGTGCCCATGCCGTGCCCCCGATGCATGGCCACCAGGGGCTGGCTGGTGGGGGTGGGACAAAGGTGGCACAGAGAAGCCCCCACTGAGGTGTGCAGGGCACCCCACGCACAGACACATGCGTCCATGTACCTGCGTGCTACAGCACACACCCCTACCGTGTACACACCCCCGCTGTCCACACATGCACAGACATGCAGGAGGGTGCAGGTGTGGGGTAGAAAGAACAGAGGGACTGTGTTTCGGTTCCTGTTGCAGCCCTAGTGAGAGCAATTCGTGTCGTGCAGGGTGTCCCCACACACACGTGCACGTGCACAAGTACACAGGACAAGGTAGAAGCTGCAGCCTACATGTGACCCACAGACTCCGACCCTTACACCCTCAGCTCCCTAGGAAGGAAGAGAGGGAGCCAGACACGGTGTCTGCGCCGTGGGTCCAACAGGGCATCCCTCGGCAGTGAGCTCTGGCTGGCACCCCCGAGGCCACAGTGCCAGCGGGCAATGCCAGGGGCTGAGGCCATTGCAGGAATTAAGGGCAAAGAGCAGGGCACAGCTCACTGCCATCACTGCATGCCCCAGATGGAGCCAGATGGCTTGGTCAGGAGAAGGCCAGTCTCGTCTCCTGCCTGGCCCAGCCCACACGACACACACTCCTCAGTCAGTTACTGTCTGAATCTGGCCTGGAGACACACACGGAAGAGACTTCACTGCCACGAGGCTGGCGAGAACCTTTGCATCCAGCCACCAAAAGTAAGCAAACTGACCTGGGTAACCTCCAGGTCCCTTTCTTTGGACCTTCCACAATTCCAAGTTGGGCCCTCTACCTGCTGTGTGCCCCAAGGACTCTTCTTGCCCCCTCTGAGCCTCAGTTTGCTCTTCTGAGAAGTGATTAGCTTTACCCTACGATCTCCTCTGACTCTGTGGCTCTGCCCTCCAACCCCAGCAGCCCCTCTGCTCAGACCTTGGCTCCAGCTTTGGATTTAGTAAAGCTGGGAACAAATGACCATGTCTTGTGACAATGCCCGAAGGACCCCATAGATTCGGGCTTGTCCTCTTTGATCCCAGCCCAGCCCCTGGAGGTGTAAAGGGCTGGAATTCCTGCAGGAAGCTTCATGTGAAAACCCAATAGGTGAGGGTTTCAGGCACTGAAGCCATGGAAGTCAATGAGCAGCTCAGGGGCCTGGTGGCCATAGGGGACAGTTTTCAGCCTGGAATCAGGGCTGAGACCTGCAGCACTGAGAACAATGAAGCTGGCTCTGCAGAGGCACCAGGTAGCCAGGGCCACTGAGGTTCCTCCGCAGGCTTCAGGACATCACCTCCTGCTGAGCTTCCACGCCTGGAGGCTGTGGTCACAGAGGAATGAGGGGGACCAAACAGCCCCAGAAGCAGCCCGCCACACCCCTCCCTCAACCACAGTGGGACCTGCTGAAGTGTGTCTCTGCCTCCAAGCCCCGAAGGGATGTGGCCATCGCTGCCTCAGTTAAGTCACCTCTTACAGGTGCCTGTTGTAGGGCTCCTCGCTTCCCTGGCTCACACCCCCCTTGCTCTGCAGAGCCCTGGATTTACCCTAGTAAACCATTTCTCCTCAGCTCCCTGACTCAGAGCCTGTGCCTGGGGGGAACCAAACGAAGGCCCCCGGCCCAGGGGAATTTTGATTGTCCACTAAAATGCCATGTCCTGGCCTCCCTCCATTACTCCTCTGGAAAACTCCATGCCTGAATCCCAGGATTCAGATCTGACTCATCTAAGGCGGCCCGGATGGCCAGGCCTGCCCAGAGAGGCCTGCAGGGGTGAAGGATGGGGCTACAGAGAAGCAGGCACACAACAAACTTCTCAACATGAGCTGCCCTGCGCTGGCTCCTCTGGAAACCGGGTGAGAAGATCCAGCTCTGGAGTCCAGGGCGTGGCTGTGAACTTCCGCCTGGGCACCAGGTCGCTGATTCCTGGACAGAGCGCTTGCTCACTCTCTTCCAGCACTGATCTGTCTCTGGTCACTCAGGGTCTCTGCTGACTGCCGAGCTTCCATCTGGCCACGCTCTCGGGGCCTTCTCTGTATCTGCCCAGTGCCAGAGGCCTCGGAAGGACAGAAAACCAGGCCTGCAAAGCACTGAGCTTCTGCCAGAAGGTAAAGTGACCTCCTTCAGGGTCCCCTGCGTTTGGGGGTGCACCAGAACCAAACCCAAGCAGATGAGGCCTCTGGAAAGCAGCCTGCTTCCTACCCGCCTTCCCAGTACCCATCTTAGGGGTGGGGAATGTGCCTCCATCAAGATCAGGACCCTTGGGCCCGAGGCTTGCCAGGAAGCTGGGGTGTGTGTGTGTGTGTGTGTGTGTGTGTGTGTGTGTGTGTGATGAAGGTGCAGAGCGGTACCAACCAACACTGAAAACCAGCAGTCCTGTGAAAGAGGAGCAGACCCCTACACAAGTGACCTCACTGGCCTGAGGCCTGTTTACTCATGGGTAAAATGGGCTGCTGAGTCAACAGTCACTAGGGAGAGGAGGGGACAAAGCCATGTCCTGTGGGAAGCTGGCAGGACTGAAGATGTCAACAGAAGTCTTGGAAAGGGGCTTCTGGGAAATTCTTTAAAGGCAAACAGCTCAGCTGGTAAAGCCACCCTTTGAACTGCCCCTTCTTCCGGCAGGAGAGGCAAAATGCTCTCAGACTGGGGCTCCCAGATTGTGCTGCGCACTGGAGTCGCCTAGGGATTTCTTTTTAGATGCTGACGGTTCCCACCCCTAGACATTCTGATTTCATTGTACGAGGTATAACCTGGGCATTGGGATTTTTAAAAACTTTGCAGGATATTTTAATAGACAGGTAGGTTGGGAAACCATTGCTTAAGGAAGGAGGACAACAGGATAAGAGGAACCTGAATAAGCCTAGCTCTAGACAGAAGTTGGGTATCAGAACAGGGGCTCCTGGGGGCTGGGGTCGCCATGCTGTTCTCAGCTGAGAAGCAACCCATCCCGCACAGCACAGGCCGGGGGCAGCCAGCAGCCAGGCAGCACCCTCGGAGCCAGGCCCTCAGGGCAGAGATGGGCAGGAGGTGGCACCGATGGGCTGAGTCTTAATCCTGATTCCACCACCTTCTACCGTAAGGCCTTGCACAAGTCACTCTACCAGAGCCTCAGGAATACGAGCTCAGCTGTGACCCCACTTACATACTTGCCTGAGGCACACTGAATTGCTACTCTGCACACCAGTGCTGAAATTCTCATATTATCCTCAAGCAAACAGGGAAGAGAATTAATAAATGAAAGAACCACCATTCACAAAGGCTACAGAACTGACTGATGCAATCAACAGAAAGGGCTTTTGTGTGGCAGTCTCTGGTTCCAGCCTCTTTAGATTAGAGAGAAAAGCGAGGTGTGGTGTCTCATGCCTGTAATCCCAGCACTTGGCAGGCTGAGGCAGGAGGATCACGGCAAATCCGAGGCCAGCCTGAGCTACACAGTAAGATTATTATTTTTTAAAAAATAAAGGCACAGAGAGAGCTGACCGTCTCCTGAAGTCCTGGCCTGGACCTTCCAGGTGGCACGATTAAGAGTAGAAAGTCTCTGTTCATAGCTTAAAAAATTTTAAGTGGGCTGTTTTCTTTAAAGACCCCAGGGTCTGTCTAAGTGTGGTGGAGTCTAAGCTCGGGCAGTGACCTGGAAAATCTAGACACGCCTTCAGGGAAGAAGATGTGTGGTTAGCCTGCCTCCTTCCGATCTCTCCACACCAGCTGTGCCCAGCATCTACTGGAGAGCTCTTCCCACCACAGCTGCCTCGCTGCTCCCTGCAGAGCTTCTGAATCAGTGAGCCCAGGGCAGAGCCTCGGTGGCTGGGAAGATCCTCCAGGTGGTCCCGACAGCAGTGGCAGTGTTGGGGCTGAAAACCACTTCGCATAGCTTCTGTCTCCAGATAATTGAAGCACCCTGAATTTCAGGGACAGAAAATGAACCGAGAAGGACCTGTGATGACTTCTTCAAGGCTGGCCAAGGGATGCCCCCGAGGTCCCCTGATGGGCCAACCACCAGACAGGCACCGGGCTCCAGTGAAGGCAGCTATGACCCAGCCTCCCCCGCCTGTCGCAGTTCTCAAAAGCGCAGCCTGCACCTCTTGCTTCCAGCGCCACCCACACCCAGGGCTCCCACCATGTGCCTGCCACCCCCTCTGCTCTGTGAAGGAGTCCTCACAGTCCACCTTAGAGTTTACAAAGCGCTGTCTGTCAATGCACAGGCTTCTCTGTAACCCCAGGAGGTGCGGGTGCCTGAACTCGCCTTCCAGATAGGGAAACTGAGGCTCCAAGAGGTGAAGCCCCGCCTGCAGCTGTCCACCGGCCCTCCCTGCCCCCAGGCCTGCCAGCTGGAGTCCTTTTTCCTTGATACCCTGGTTGTGCAGAGGGCAATCCACAGGCCAGCTGCCGGGCATCTCCTGGGATTTAGTGAGAAGTAAAAATCATGGAGTGGGAATCCATGGAATCTGCATTGTCACAAGATCCGCATGAGCCCTGTGGATCCGAAGTCTGAGGGTCCCCTCCTCGTGGTTCTTCCCTACTCGCTGGCCCTCTGCCTCAGCGCATCCTTCCCCCCACGGACTCCTCCCTGATTTGGGGGTCAGGGGCCCCTCTCCAGGCCCTCCGACTCCCTGTCTCCTCTCTCTCCCACCCCCTAAATACCAGTGTACCCCAGGGCTCTGGCCGCACCCACTCTCCTCACAGCTCCTTGGCGGTTCCCGCCCACGTTCTACTACAGCCGTGAATCCCTATGTGCACACGCACCCCTGCAGGGCCCATCTCTGCCGACCCCAAACTTGAGACTCATCCACACCACCTGCCAGAGCCCCTCCAGACAGCCCAGGGCCACGGTCCTGCGCTCCAAGCCACCCCAAACCCACCCACACTGCCATGAACACCCAGCTCCCAGCCATGCTAAATTCCAGCTCCGTGCTCAGGGCCCCCAGGCCGCAGATGTGACAAAAGGAGAGGCCACCGCCTAAAAAAGCAACGTGCTTCTCCCAGGCCAAGCATGGCAGAGCTGGGATTCAGACTGGGCTTTCTCACCCCAAAGCCCAGGTCCTTAACTCCTTCGTTGCCTGGCTTCAGGAGGCTTTTGTGCTTCCTGTGACCACTGTGTGCCCAGCCCCGTCCCCAAGCCCAAGCCCCAGGGCTGTCATCACGGGAGCCCTTACCAGGCAGTTTTTGGACCTAAGGGTGCACAGCGTCTTTCTCCCCTTTTGCAACAGCCTCTAACCGGCTCCCTCCGACATCCAACAGGGTACTCCATACCTGGCAGCCGGAGGGACTCTGTAAAAGGGGACCCTCATGTCCTCCTGCTCAAAATCTTCCACAGCACCCATCTCACTCACGACAAAATCCAAATGTCCTTACTAGCCTTCAAGGCCCCTAACTTCTGGCCCTACGAACCCTCTCCCCTATTCCCTGGCCCTCTTCCTCTTATTCGCTCTTGCTGTGGCCACACTGAGCGCTTTACTATCACCCAGCAGGTCAGGCGTGCTCCTGTCCCAGGGCCTTTGCACTGACTCGTCTCCTGCCCAGAACACAATCCCTGCAGAGATCTGCCGGGCTTCCTCCCTTTGCATCTTCCAGTCTGCTTTGGTGGCGCTGCCTCACAGAGACCCCTGAGCACAACAGATGAACTCGAATCACAGTTCACCATTCTTTGCCACCTTAAATAATCTCTCCACAACACTCACTGCCAAAAGATGTGCCATCTTCTGGTGACACATTTACTGTATGTGGCAGTAAATGTGACACATTTACTACCACACCTGTCTCAATCTGAATGTAGCCTCCAGGACAGCAGAAGCATGCTTTTCTTATTAGCTCTCTCAAGTGTCTCAAACAGAGGCACTGTTTGTTGAGTGACTATAGTTTTTACACCCACTCCCTCCTGATCCTTTACACAGCCACTAAATACTGGTTAAGCACTCGCTTACAAGTGCTCCAGACTTGTGCAAGGCCTCCCGGGCATCTCCCTGCAATCTCCTTCAATCCATGGCTGCGTGGCTATCCAGCCTGAAACTCAGCTCGGGGCCCAGCCCCTGCTCTGCTGAGCTCCTCCTGACAGCTTCTTCCCCGCCTGGAATTCCAGCCCCAAATGCCCACAAGTGTGTGCTCTGCAATCAGCCACCTAGGCTCAGTCCAGTTCTGACCCCTGCACAAGCGACCTCACTGGTCTGAGGCCTCAGTTTACTCATTGGTAAAATGGGCTGCTGAGTCAACAGCTCCAGGAGCTGTCATGAGTATGTGTGATTCAGCCTGGTAGTACATGCCAAGGATTACTATTAATATTCCCCGCCTTTTCCAACCCCAACTGCCCTGATTCCCTTTGACCCAAAGCTACCACTCTGTCCCACACACGAAGGCCTTTATTTAGCCTATGTCTGGGCCACCATACACCCTCTCCCTGCAGTGTCCTATCTGGTCTGTTGTTAGGGGCAATTTAAACACTGACTCTGCCACCAGACCTGGGAGGTGGTTTCTTCACCGCTCCAAACCCCTGCCCTTTACCTGCCCTTGCCACGCGGCATTTATCAAGCGAACCAGCAACTCTCCTCCTCCGTCGGCACCATCTCTGTGCCCGGCCATGCCCAGGGCTGTGTCTGACTCAGGCCAGGGACTCTGGGAATATTAAAGGAACCGTAAGCAACAGGCACAGCCACGGCTCTCCTCGCCGCTAAATCAGAAGCCCCACTAGGACCAAGTCTTGGGGCCACTTCCTATCAGCCGGGCAACTGAGAACAGGGCACTTGAATCCTTGGGACTGCACCTTCCCTGTCAGTGAAATGGAAACACCAGGAACTATCTCCTGGGCTGACCTCTCAGAACGTCACAGGGGACTAAAAACGCCTGGGAGGGCGGGCGGCACTTACACAGTCATAAGGGATTATTGCTAGAATCAACCCAAAGCCCTAAACAGTTCATTCCCCTTCCCACAAAAAGACAACTGAAAGAACCATCCCCAAAGGCACGGCTCCATAGCCAGTGAGCTTTACTGTCTCCTACTGTTAAGTATCATTGGGTTGTTTTGTAAAAAGTGCATGTTATTCACAGACTTAGGAATTCATTGCTCAAAAAAAAAAAAAAATTCATTCATTTGAGCTGCACTTGGCCTAACCAATGTTCCACAGCAGCATTAAGTGGCACAGGGGCTCTTGGTACCCAGTACCTCCCACGGCAAAGCCTGCAGAGCACAGCCTTCTGACAATGGGACGAGGCACTGTGCCCTAGGTCTGTAACAGGTGACCCTTCAAGGGCACAGGCCCCCTGCACACAGAGCTTTTGGTCAGGAGCCCACCAAGCTGAGCCGGGTCCCACACCAACCTCTCCCTTGGCCTTTGGAAAACTTGGGCCCCTCAGGAAGTGCAGTTCTGGCCGCGTGCAGCGCCCTGGAACACTAGGATGGGTATACAGGAGCGAGGGGGAGAGCTGGAGCTCCAGAAGCCCCCAAGGAGGCCCCTTCAGCCCCAGGCTAAGGCATGGGAGTGGCTTCCCTGCCTCCCTAGGGTGAGGCCCACAGAACCCAGGAAAGACGAGCAGCAATGTGGTGGCCAAGCCCGCCCCCTGCTGACTAGGTCTGGAGCCGCAGCGCCAGACACTCAGGGCCGGGCTCCCAGGCAGCTACATACACCCCAAGCGCGCCCCCCATCCAACTGGTCCGGGCCCAGGCCCTGCTCAGGCACAGGGGCGCAGGGACAGGGATGGGTGGGACGAGGCTCCGGAGGGCCCAAGCTTCCATCTACCACGTCTCCTGTCTTCCTCGGGTGGGCCATCTCCTGGCGGTTGCTCACTGCCACTACAAGGAGAGGAGAGCCAGGCAGGCAGGAGTGTGCGGGAGGGAGCCAGACGGCGGGCCCTCCACGTTCCTGCCTCTGTCTCTCCTCCCAGGCCCATCCTTGCCTCCTAGGCAGCCAGAAGAAACCAGGGCTGCTACCACCGCCTGGATTTCCACTCCCGCCCCCAGGTATTGATTTCCTGCATCATTCATTTGCCAGGCCTTGGCGGCTGTGATTAGCTCCCTCCACTCTCCCCACGGAGCCCCCCGCCCAGCCCTCCATGTTCCAGCAAAGCAGAGCTAATACTAGGCTCTAAATGAGGCTTTGCCACCCTGGCCTCAGCAGCTCACAGCCGGGCTTGGCCAATTACACGCAGGCCCTTGAATAGCCCAACCTTGGTCCTCGAGGGGCTTTCCGCTAATAAAATCCCCTCAAACCCATCCCCCCTCCCTGGAGCCCCTGCCCACCCGTGAAGCCTGATGCCCCGCCTGAAGTATAAGAAGGGACATCCCGAGGATCTGGGACCCCAGGGAGCTCTCTGTCCTCAGGCATGAGCCTGGCAGCCTTGGGGCTGGCTCAGGAGCTGGTACCAATTTAGGGGGTGTGCCCAAGGCTAGCAAAGCAAACAAATAGCCTGGATTTGTGGGCACGGAGCACTTGCTCTTGCGCTCTCGTGCAAGGTCTACGGACGAGAAGAAAGACAGAGCAGAGGCAGGAGCCTTCCTGAGAACATTCAGGAAACCCAGAGCCCTCCGCTACCCTAGGGGACCGGCCGTGGGACTCCGCGCCTTCTCCAGGGAAGGGCCTGATGTGAACAGCCAGATTCAAGGCAAGAAAGGAGGATCACCGGAGTGAAATCCCAAGTACCCACATCCAGACCAACACCCTGAGGACGACACCGTAAGACTCACTTCCTGAAATTCCTTCCCTGCACTCCCCAGAGGAGGGGAAAAAACCTGACTTGGTGATAATTCCGTAAGCTATGTTGCTCTTGTCAAATTATTCAACATCTGTCTTCATGTTCCCACAGAAATTAGCATAGGATAGTAGTTTCTGATGACACCTTTGGTGAAATATTTTGACTTCCACCAGTAAGTTGCAAACAACCTGTCTTAAGGATAATGTCAATTCCCACTCCTGCATATTAAATAACCCAGTGGTTTGTTGTGTTTTAGTAAGGGAGAGGAATCCCACCGACCTGGCCCTGGCTGGCAGTCTGGCTGCTCTGAGAGGAGGAGAGGACGCCCAGACAGAGGAGGGGATGTTCTCAGCACCACGATATTGCTCCTCCACCACCTGGCTACTGTCTTGCCCCAGAGCGAGGCCTCTGGGCCCAGCCCAGCGCCCTGGCCTGCCAGAAAGCAGATTACAGGATCCACCCGGAGGACAGCAAACTGGGCCAGGAGATTGGGAAGCGAAGAGGGAGGGGATTGGCTCCAAAGAGACCATCTGGTCCGGCACTCGGCTGCTATAGCATCTGTGCCCCAAAGAACAGAGAAGCCACCTGGCCACAATGAGCCTCCCCAGCCCTGCTGCAGACAAGAGAACTGAGAGTAGGCGCAGACCACAGTGAAAGCACAGCCTAGGGCTCTGGGCACCTGCCTCCCCCCAGCCCACGCCAGGTGCTGTGGGGTTCACCACACATCCTCCTCCTTCTCTTCGACTCGGCCTCCTTACTAACCTTCCCCTCCGCAGCACCACGGGCATGCCTGCACCCCCTCTCAGGGGCACACATTTTTCTCCTGTGCCTTGAACACAACATACTGCCACCCTGCCCACTGCCAGGGCCACAAGGGCCTCCCAGCCTCTCCTCTGAGGACTCCACAACACTCCTTAAGCAGAACCTTTCCACAGAGCCCCCCTGCCCTACTGCAAACCAAGCCCTTGACAGACTTCTTGGGCAGCAAGAATTCCAAGAAGCTGTTCAACCTCCCCCAAGCATGGCCCTCCACTCACTCAACAAATATCTGTTGCGCTCCCAAGGTGTGCCAGGCTCCATGCTGGGGCCGCCTGCGGCGGGGACAGGAACCTCTGGTCATCTCTGTCCCCCACCTGCTGCCTTCACTCTTTCCCAAGCGCTTCATCTGCTTTGGGGTGGGAGCAGAAGAGTGAACCCCAGCTCTCCCCACCACTTCTTAGACCAGCCCCAGCCTCCAGACGTACCTACGCCCCTACACCTGCCCAGTAATTCAGCATCATGAACGCAGCAACCTCTCGCGGTGCTCCTCCTGCTCCCCCCTCGATCCTTCCCTCTCACCCGCCCCAACCAAGACTTTCCACCTCTCAATGCTGCTTCTTCCCAGGGAGCTAAACTCCCCAAGGGAAGAGAATGCCACCCAGCAGCCAGGGGCTGTCCCAGTACACCCACCCAACCCAGCCCTCTGTGACTTGTGTTGAGAGACAACAGCCGGGACTGGGCACTTGAAGGGGGAGGTACAGAGACAAAAGGGGACAGACAAGCCTGTCAGTCTACAGACTTTCATTTCGGAGGACCTGCCCTTGTCCTCTGAAGCCCACTCTCACTGCTGGGGGGTTTCTAGGCCAGGCTCCACCAGCCCTGGAGAAAGGCAGAAGCTGGTGGGGATGGGGGGTTTGGTCCCCAAGCCTGGCTGGGAGACCTGCCCAAGGACACATGGAGGGAGCTGCTGAGGGAGGACACAGGTGGGGGTCCCCTGAGCCCTTGAGGAGGAAGCACCAGGCTCAGCAGCAGCCCTCTTGGGGAACCCCACAGAGGCAGCGGAGCTGGAGGGAATCCTTGGGGACAAGGAAGAGGAATGCCCAGGTCTTCGGTTGGTCTTTCTCCATCCTAGGGAGCCAAAGCCTCCAGAGCTGGCACAGGGGCTCCTCCCCACAGCCCAGCCTCTCCCCGTGCCTGCAGCTCCCCTCCTCCCCCCTGCCTCTTCTGGCCTCTGTAAGGGACCAGGCGGCAAGAGACACACAAACTAATTAAGAAGCGGAGTTTGGCTGGATGCCTGGGCCCGCCTCACCAGAGAATTCAGCCCAAGCCAGCTAGCTGTGTAAGGCCTGGGCAGGCCACCTCCTAGACTCCCAACACCCCTTCCTCTTGCCAGGCACAGGAAAACAAATCAAGACCCCCTCCACAACGAAGCATTTAGCACCTGAAATTGGCAGCCAGGAGACACTGCCTCTGTCATCATATAGAGCACAGGACAAACTCCCCTGATCTAAAGGGGGGATCATGAGGTCCTCAGCCAAAAAGAGGGAACCCATCCCAGCTACACACTCAAAAGTGATCTACAGACACCAGCCCGCAGAAGGGAGGAGGGAGAGGGAGGGCTGTGGGCCCTGAAGACGGCTTGGGTCACAGCATGATGGGAGGGGTAAGCCGGGGTGACCCTGAATGGCTGATGCCTGCTCTTGGGGGCCTTCCCGGGGAAAATCCAAGGGGTGGAATGGAGAAGGGGTCGGAGCTCGGTGCGGGGCGCGGGAGCAAAGCTGCGCAGCCGGAGGCAGAGTTTGGCCAGGTAGGCCGACGGGTGCGTTCAGCGTTTGCGTTTGCTGGGAACGGTGGCTGGATGTGTTTGTGTGTGCAGGCAGCGAGAAGCAAGGTGGGGCTGGGCGGCCAGGGACGGGAAGAACCAGCTTGGGAGAAGTCTGAAAGGGGGTTCCGGCGTCGGGAGATGCCGGAATCCGCTCCCACTGTCAAGGAGCGAATAGGGACAGCGGAGCCGCAGCTTCCGCGGTTGGAAGGCGAGCCCGGCGCCAGCCCGCGCGCGCAACTCGGGATCGCGCTGTGCTCGCTTCCCCTCCGGAAGCTGAGCCAGAGAAGGACGCGGTCTCGGTGTGAGTAGCTACTCCAACCCGGTCCGCGGGGTCGCCGAGTCACTAGGTTCCAAGTCACTCCTGCACCTGGCAGGATTTGGGAAAACGGTACCTCCCCCTGGCATTGCCAGCTTCACGCCAGACCCTGTATGCCGAGGCCACCAGCTCAGTCCTCTCGCACCCCAGAGAGGGAGAACGTGATATCCACTCGGGAGTCCGAGACGAGGTCTCCACCGAGCCCCGGCAGTGCGCACTTTGCACCTCTTGCGAAGTTTCCGCGCGCGGCTACGCCAATGTGAAGTGGTACGCGGGCTCTTACCATAGACTCCTTGTCCCCGGCAGTGGAAGGGGATCAGCGCCAGAAGTAGCAGGCAGGTCACCTCCATCTTCACGGCCGGTGCTTCATCCCCGCGAGGCGGCGCAGCCTGAGACGCGGTGGGGGCGCGTACGCCAGGGACCCGCGACGCCCCCTGTTTCCCTCTTCCCCCGAGAGGCGACGGAGACCAGGAAACCGAGGCGGCGGCGACCCGGGTTTCTCCTCGGGCAGGGCTGCTGTCCACGCGGGGACGCAGGGGGCGCTGGCCTGGCCCCGAGTGCCGCGAAGCGCCCGGCGCAGCAGCCAGCGCCCCGGTGTGAGGAGCCCGGCTGCCGAGTGGCCGGGGCCCCGGGGCTGGCCGCTGGGGGTGCTGGGTGCCGGGGACCTCTGCTGCTGCGGCCGCACTTCGGTCCAAGAGGCCACCGAAGACTGGCAAACTTGTCTCCCCGCCTAAGGGACGCCCCTCTGCCGAGCGGGGGCAGGGAGGCCGGACTCTGCCGGGGTTAATCCGCTGTCTCCAGTACACGCCACGCGGAGGGCTCGGCGGCCCGACCCGAGGGGGCCACGCTGGGCACCTCCCGGCGGTCACGGAGCCCCCGCGCCGGGCCTCCCGAGCCTGGCAGCAGCGCGGGCGGGGTTCCGCCGCTGGGCGAGCGCCACCGGTGCCCGGGTCGGCGAAGTTAGCTGAGCAACGGAGGAACCCGGAGGGGAAATCGCGCCCTGGCGCTCCCGCGGGAATCTGCAGAGCAATTCCAGGCACCAGGGACCCCAGACAGCGAGGGAAGAAGGAAAGTTTGAGTCGTTTGAAAAATTGTAGCGCTTTCGCCGAGGCTGGGGCTGCAGCGCGGGTGCCGCCGGCCGCCTCCGCTGGCTCGCCGCGCTCGGCTACCGCCGTCTGGCCGCGGCCGCCGCGCTGCCCGGCTCCGCGATCTCGGGAGAGCGGGGCTACGCCGCGCCCCAACTTGGTCGTCCCCGCCCCCGCCCCGCGGGCTCGGCCGGCGGGGGCTCCGAGCGGGCGGGCGGGGCCGGGCCAGGCTCCGGGGCGCGGCGGCCACTCGCCTCTGGGCCGCAGCAGCGCGCCGCTCGCTCGGCAACTTGGGCTTCGCTGTGCTGCTTTTGCGCCCCTCGGAGCTTTTCATTCCGCGCTCCCCCGCCCCCTCCTCCTCTCCCGCCCTCCTCCCTCCTCCCGCCTCCCCCCTCCCTGTTCGGTCTCTCGCTCTCCCACCCTTTGTCGCTTGCTCTCGGGTTTGATTCCCCTCCAGTTAAAAAAAAGGAGCCAATTAAAGGCAGCCCAGCTCGCCCGGCCCAGCCTCTGTCCAATTTCCTCGCCTCCCCCAGGACCAATTAGAGAAAACAAAACAGGGCTAGGGGAAGCTCGCTCTCGTCCTCTCTTCCTCTCCCCACCCCCACCCCGCTTTCCCCCCTGTTCCGCTCCCCCCAGCCCCCAGCAGGAAAATGTCAGAAAGCAGAAATGGATCCATCTATCCCAAGGACAGCGGCGGAGGGACGCAGATCTCGGCGCGGGCTCCGGCGCCGCTCGCTCGCTCTCCGCCCGCCCTTGCACGCCCAGCCTGGCTGCCCGAGCCGGGCGCAGTGATGGTAGCGCGCTCTCGGGGCTAGCACGGCCGCTCGCTCCGGAGACCCACGCCTGAGGACACTGCACACTTCAGTGTTTTTACACTTGGAGAGGCGGGACTGGAGCGCGGACCCAAGGGAAAGGCCGGGCGTCTGCGGCTCCTGGGGTCTGGCAGGCGGGAGATCAGCCGCCTGCTGTAGGGCTGCCCGGGCTGTGCGTTCGGCTCCGGCGGGCTCCAGCTCACCCACCCCTCCGGCCGAGCCCTCGCCGCGTTCCTGGTCGCTCTGGCCTCTCCGCGGGGCGCACGCCGGGCCCACGGCCAGAGAGGGCGCGCTTAGAGCCGTGCCCTTGCCGCGGCCCACAGGTTGCCAACAGGTTTTCCCGCACGACCCCTCTACTGGCGCTTCCCCCGGGCCACACCACAGTCTCTTCTGCGCGCCCCACCCCCCAGACTGCCTCCCCCAGGACCGCAGGCGGCCCCAAGGCCCCAGGGGCGCACGCCCTTAGGCAGCCGAGCCCGGGCCCGCTCCGGCCGCGCGAATCCGGCGCGGGTCTCTGCTCCCTCGGCCTCGGTCTCGCGAAGCGGCTGTGGGCACCGCGCGGCTCCACAACGCCTCGGGGAGGGGCGTAGGCTGGGAAGCTAGGCGGGCGGTCTCCCCTGGCCTCCGATGGCGCCCCCCACCCGGGCCCGCTAATCTCACCTGCTGCGCGTGTCGCGGTTATTTATCTCGGCCTGTGCGCGGGGATTGTGTTAGCGTGGGCCGGTGGGAGCGCGGGCGGCCGCGCCCGGCAGCTGTGAGAAGCCGGGAGATTGCGACCCCCATCCGCCTTGCTCGGCGGCGGAACTGTTTGGGATTCTGGAGGCGACTGTTCTCAAAACTCAAAGACCTGTAAAGCAAAAAAAAGTTAATTTTTATGCATGTAAATTAAAACTTCAACTTAAAATATTAATAATAAATCACTCCTTCCCCAGGCCCGTTTTCTGCCAGGTCGCTCCCTGGCCCCCTCCCCCAGGAAGTGGGAAGCGAGGGCACCCGCCTGGTGGCGTGGGGGAGGGTCGCCACCAGCTGACACCTTCACTGTTCCCTGCCCCTCTCAGGAAGTCCCTGAACCCCGTAAGACTCTTCTCCTGGCTCCCCACACCAGTTCGGCCACGTCCTCCCCTCCCGGTTCCCTGCCTGTCTTGCATCCGAGGCCGAGTAAGGGGATCCAAACCCAACTTCTCAGCGCAGTGGGCCCCAGCTAAAGATTAGTTAAACGAATTAATGCTGCTCATCATAGGCCGGTGGCCACAGACCTAGGACACCTTCAGTGTCCCCATCCTGTTCATTCTCCACCTCCTGTTGCCCCAAAGGGAAAAAAAACATTCATTTTCTGCTTCACAGAAATGCAAAGCTCTCTGCTTCTCCCACCCGGTCTGACAAGGAAGCAGTGCCAACTGAGGGTGCACAATGAGGAGCTTCATTCATTGTCACCTTCGCATTAGTGGAGGCTTCTAGAAACCACCGTCACCCCCAGGAAGCTGCGGGACTGCTGTGGTGGTTCTGGCTCTTTCTGGCTTTTGGTTCTGAGCTGGTGAGCGTTTCGCGGGAAACTGCGTTCCTCTTTTCCTATGATGAGCTGTTGCCACCCCACACAGCCCAGTGAATTGCTGCTCTTTGGCTTTGGAGTGAGTTGTCAGGGACAGGGACCCCTACCTGCTCAGCCTGGCATCTCTGCAGTTTGCCCTGCCTGGCTATGGGCTGGAGGGAGACTCCAAAGGCAGGAGGGCCGGAGCAGGGAGGGGAGCAGAGGCGAAGATCAGAGCCCAAAGATCAAGGCCAGGCTGGGATTGAACATTTGCAGTCACTAATCCACTTGTGAATCTCGGCAGCTAATTGCATGCAGTGTAAATACCTTGACAGCCTGTGTGTGTGTGTGCCTGTAAATTCGGTCACTTTCTCCCCCGAGTGTGCCCTGCCTGCTGCCCGGTGCCTGACAAATGGCAGGCCACCACCACCGAGGAGGCAAAGTGCACCAGACTCAGGGAGCCACCAGCCAGTCACAACCGCTCCAGGCCTCAGTTTCCCCAGGTGTAAAGTAGTAGGCGGCCAGCCTCACGGAATGGCTGAGAGAAGGAAGCTGCTGACACATGCTGGGCCCCATTGTGTGTATCAGCGGTTTAATTCTTGTGACTCACACAGCTGCTGTGAGGCCAGACTGGGCCAACTGCTCCAGACTGAAGGGATGTGAGGGCCTCGGGGTGTCTAGTCCTGTTTTTACAAGGAATCTTTCCAGTTCTTGTCACATTCAGGACTAAATGAAGTT
Source organism: Dinomys branickii (assembly GCA_004027595.1). NCBI lineage: Eukaryota > Metazoa > Chordata > Mammalia > Rodentia > Dinomyidae > Dinomys > Dinomys branickii. The sequence goes on from PVLD010002107.1 coordinate 158,704, forward strand.
AAAAGTGGGGTGAGGACATGATCTAGACCCTAAGAGAGCTGAAGAGCTCATGAAGGGGCCCCCCCAACCCTAGGATCCAACTGAGAGGCAGCTGCCTGGAGACAGAAAAGCCCCATGTTTTTACCTCAGAGAAAGCTCAGGATACCCAGGCCTCCATCAGCGGGGCAGCATCAGGCTTCGTCTACGACCCTGGGTTATTAGAAAACCCTCCCGCCTCCTCTAGGCCATGGCTGTCCTCCTGTGAGTCAGAGCTGGGAAGAGGAGCGAGGGAGTGAGCTAGAGGAAGAGTCCTTGCCGGGATGGTGTCATCGCCTGCCTCTCCAGGGAGAGCTCTCTGAAAATCACACAGCGGCAGGTATTGATTGCATCGCTGAGCAAGATGCTCCGGTGGGGGGTGCTGGCTGGGCGGAGATGAGGAACCCGAAGAGTTATGACCCCACTGAAAGACCAGTTTATTAATTCGGGCTCTAACAAATAGCCAATTAATGGCTCCGGCTGCTAATTAGTAAGCAGTTAACTTCTGTTATAAATTGTGCTGCTCAAGACGAGTGATAAGGCCATCTGGGCAGTGACGCTCTTTGAGGGAAGCAGCCCCACGGTCTCCACTCCTTCCTCACCCCATACCCAGTCAGGACCCCGGCTGATGGGATGCAGGCTGCATCCTTCACTCATGCATTTTACAAATATTTAATGAACACCTACTACATGCCACCTGGCCCTGCTGCAGATGCTGTCCGATCCATATGAACAAAACCCTGCTTTGTGGAGGTCATAGTCTAGAAAGAGACAATATACTCCCTTTCCCTAAAAAGTATTGGAAGCGAGGAAGAGGAGTGGGAAGTGCGAGAGCTGAAATGTCAGAGTGGCCAACCATCGAAGACCGAACATTTGAGTCATGGTCTTAAAGAGGAGAGGGACTGAACCATGCCAGGAATGGCGGAGGAGAACAGTGCAGGGAGAAGAGATGGCACACGGGCGGCCCCTCAGTGGTGAGGAGGGATCCCAGCAGCAGTGGCTGGGATCAAAGTGACTTAGGGAGGGGGTCCTTTGTGCCTCAGGACACTACAGGGCAGACTTTTGCTCTGAATGCAGTGCGAAATGTGATGGCGTCAGGTGTGGCTGGGAGGGGATCTGAGTAATTTAGCACACGCTGCTGCCTACTGTGTGAGTAGACTGGAAGGCCGCCTCTGTATGCCCACGCCTGGCACAGAGCCTGTTGCTCAGTGAGTGCTTGGTAAATGCTTATTATATGATTGACGGATATCGATAGGGCTGGGTTGTGAGGCCAGGAGCCACCCCTGTGTCGGGAAGGCTGATCGAGTTGAGCTGTCTCATAAATTACCTCCAGCCATCACTACAGGTTCCCTGGTGTTCAAACTTCCCAAGGAGTCCCAGGTTCACTGTCTGCCCCACTCCTTAACTTACCCCTGAGAGGTAAGGTGAGACCTGACCCCCTCCATTTTACAGATGTTAAAACTGAGACAAGGGGACATTCACTGAGGTGAGTGTGGTGGTACACACCTGTAACCTGAGCACTCTAGGAGGCTGAGGCAGGAGGATCACAAATTCAAGGTTTGCCTGGGCAACTTAGCAAGTGCTAAAAGGTATGTAGCTCAGTGGTAGAATGTCACTAGGTTCAGTCCCTTACAGAGAGACAGACAGAGACAGAGACACAAAGACAGGCAAACAGATTGAGAGACAGAAACAGGAGACAGAGAGACAGAGAGACAGAGACCTGGACGAGCCACCTCCATGCTGCACTCCCAAGCCTCACCACCTTGTGTCCAGGACTGGCATCTAAATGCCACCATTCCCCAAGTGAGGGTCACCTAGGCTGTCCCAAGCTCCCTTTGTCCACACTAGTATTGGAAAAGGAGATTTTATTTAACCTTTTTCTGAACTGATGGTTCAGTGGGTCAGAAGTAATTTTAATGCTGACTTCAAAATATATATATGGGCTTCACCCTCTGGGCAGGTGTGAGGCCTGCTGACTTAGAGCCTCTGCTTCCCTGGGTGGGTCTGGGAAGGGGCGTGCCCGCAGGGAAAGCGGGGCTCTATTGATTTTTCGTGAATTATGCAGTATTTATGTAGCCAGGCATTGTACCTCCGTGGCACTGGGCACATCCAGCAAGGAAAGATACAGCCCCATCCTGGAAGAGCCTAGTCTGATGGAGGAGGCTCCTGCCTGCCGAGGGAGACCGCAGACCCTGGGGCAGACATTGTCACAGTGACGGTGCACACTCCACACTGAGTCCAAGGGTGGGGGAAGAGAAGGCACTGGCTGGCCCCAGGCCCGATGGGTGTCAACCAGATGTGGTCCCTTTGAGCTGTTGCCCTGTGGGCTACAAGCTCAAGGGTGGGAGGGTCCCCCTCGCACATCTGGGTCCCTCCCAGTGCCCAGCACAGGGTAGAGAGTGACCTGCATTGTTCACAGTGACTAACGCAAAGGTAGGCTTTGGGCAAACTGTTCAGCAGCACAGGGCCCTGATACCCAGCCAGCATGGAGATTCAGGGCAGCAGTGAGGAGTGGGGAAGAAGAAATGCTTAGGGCAAGGACAGATTGAGGGTGCTGATTCTCAGGAATGGACAGCAGAGGAGCAGAGACCCTAGGGAACCCTGTGTGAGCAGGGGCAGGGACAGTGCCCCACCACAGCCTCCTCCCAGGATGCTTTGGGAGGGTCAGGGATTTGGGGTCTGGTGTGTTTCCAGACTAGGAGGTCCAAAGGGCGGTGTCCTCTGGTGCCTTCCCCAGGGCCCCAGCAGCCCTGATGAAGGAAGCCTCAAGTTTCGCTGAGCTGGCCTTTCTCAAATCTGTCTCCTGCGGGAAGCAGGAGCAACTGTTCTCCAGCCGGAAAAGCTCTGCCCAGTTGTGAGGGAGAGGACGGGATGGAGGGGCCAAGCTGGCCCTGGTAGCAGGGACAGGGTTCTCCTTGCTCGGTTTTGGTTTAACTTCTCCAGCCAGTTTGTTTTCCTGTAGCCATCACCTTCCACCTTCCCCCCCCCCAGTATCGAGGACTCAGCTACAGGGTTAGAGCTACATCTTCGGCGCTGTTTTGTTTATTTTGGAACAGTCTCCCTATGTGTCTAAATTGCCCAGACTGGGCTTGAAGTTGCCATCCTCCTGCCTCAGCCTCCCACAGTGCTGGGATTACAGGTGTGTGCCACCATCCCGTTTTGATCCAAGTAGAGGATGAGCGCAGGAAATACAGAGTGGATTTTACAGTGAACAACACACACACACACACACACACACACACACACACACACACCTTATGGCATAAACTCCAGAGGGCGCCATTCACACAGAATTCCGAGGGCATGGTGTCCACCTCCAGCCCCCAGGGCTGATCCCTCTGCCCTGACCTGACCCAAGAACAAGCTGTCCTTGCCTTTCTGGTCCCAGCCTGGCCCCAGCTCTGCACCCCTCCTCCACCCCGCCTAACCCTCACCTCCTCAGGATTTCCCCACTCCTGGGGAGAGAGGGTCCCAGACCCAGCCTTGTGCAGACAACTGCCGGGTATCCCACTGGGGTCCCAGAGCCCTTGTGATTAAGCCCTCATCGCTTGCTTTTTCTTTCTTTCTTTCTTCCTTTCTTTCTTTCTTTCTTTCTTTCTTTCTTTCTTTCTTTCTTTCTTTCTCTCTTTCTTTCTCTCTCTCTTTCTCTCTCTCTCTCTCTCTCTCTCTTTCTTTCTCTCTTTCTTTCTTCTCTCTCTTTCTTTCCATCCTTCTTCCCTCCCTCCCTCCTTCTCTCCCTTCCTTCCTCCCTCCCTTCCTTCCTTTCTTCCTCCCTTCCTTCCTTTTTCTTGAGACAGCGTCTCATCACGCAATTCAAGTTGAACTTGAACTCACTTTGTAGCTCAGGGTGGCCTCCAACTCATAGCGATAATCCTGCCTCAGCCTCCCAAGTACTGGGATTACAGGGATGAGCTCTCATACCTATCTTAAACCCTCATTTCATTGTCTGGCCCTTGACCCTCCACATCTCCACCCTGGCAGGAGAGGGCTTCAGAGTCCAGACCAGGGTAGAGGAGCAGAGGAAAAGTCCCCATTCAGCCCCTTGAGGATGGGCCAGCCCACTGATCTCTGCCCTGTTCATCTCACCAGGGCTTCTCTGAAGGAGTGTATGTTCAGGTTTCATAACTAGCTGGGTATGATGCACACCTGTCATCCCAGCATTCAGGATGCTAAGGCAGGAGGATCACCGCAAGTTCCAGACCAGCCTGGACTACATAGCAAGATACTGTCTCAAAAAAATGAATAAATACATAAATAAAATAAAATTTCATAATCATTAAGGGCCCAATCCAAAGACCCTTACAACCACTTTTTTATCATTTTGCTTCAGGAGATGGGGGAACTGGGAAACAGAAAAGTATAGTCACTCCCCTAAGGCCACACAGCTAAGTGTCAGTCAAACCAGAGAATCCGGCTACAGGGACTTTTGAGTCTATACTTTTCAGCATCACCTGGAACTGCTCACATATAACAAGGGTCCAAGAGCTGATAACCTGGAGCTGCACTGGACAATACAGAGCCTCTAGAAGCTGTTTAAGCTCAGATTCAATTTCTTGGTCCCACTGGCCACGTTTCAGGTACTCAAAGGCTACACTCGGCCCCTGCATTGGACGACACAGCTGAAGAACATTTTTGTATTGTGGCAGCAGTGGTCCAGGGACCTTCATTCCAAGCCCTTAACTTTCTAGCAATTGTTTTTATTATTACACGTCATTGCTCTGTCCTACATTTAACAACATGGATAGTTTAGGATCAGAGGAACTAAGAAACCGCCTGAAAGAAACACAACAAATTGAATGCCAGAAACCACAGAGTATGATTTTTGTTACTCTGCCACAGAGTAATGATACCAATACACTCATTCAAGGATTTTTTTTTTGAGATAGTCTAACTAAATTGACTAGCCTTGCCATGAATTTGAGAATTTAAGGTCTTCCTGCCTCAGCATCCCAAGTGCTGGGATTATAGGTTTGTGCCATGACACCCAGTTTAAAGGACTTTCATATGTGACCTCTCCCAAAGTGCAAAGTAGTAAAATGAACTTTCATCAACCCCATTTTACAGATTAAGAAACTGAGGCAATGAGAGGGTGAAGTAACTCCTCCAAGGTCATGATACTGCTTAGGGGCAAGGTTGGGACTTGTGGCTCTGTGTAAATCAATGTGTGGATGTGGAGGGGAAGTGTTTGTGTGTGTGTTTCACATTTGTCTACCACGCAGAGCTCAGGGGCCTGTCATCCTCTATAGAGAGACTCTAAATTATATAAATAGTATTAACATGGTCTCAATTATGTACAGAGCTGCATGTGGAATAAAAGGAACGAGGATGGATAACACCATTTTAATTATTGTCGTGGGTGGTAGAATTAGGGATGATTTGCAGTTCTGTCTTTGTGCATTTCTGTTCCTCCCCCATTTTCCATAAGCAGCAGGTATTGTTTTTACAATCAGAAATGAATGTTATTTTCAAATACTTCTCTCTTTTTTAAAGTTAAGTCCCTCCATTGTTTGTGCTGCGGCTTGGTTGGGCCTGCAGGCAGTCGGGGAGGCCTGGGCCAGGTTTTGCCAGGCCTGAGTTCACCTCTCAGCTCAGAGTCCTTCATCCGGAGGCCCTCAGGTCCTCCTGAGCCAGAGTGCCTTTGAATTCACTCTGCAACATCCGCATGCAATAAATGTCACGCTGTTTTATTTTTTCAAGTCAAATAAATTCTGGTCCCAAGTCTCCAATTGCCACAGTGCTGAGAAATCAGCCTTCGTTATGTCTGGGGAGATTCTCCAGGGTCATAGAAAGATCTAGGATCCAGGAAAAGAGGCTTTGGCCCTGTGGTTGCCATGGTAATTGACTCCTATGACTGTGACTCCTGCACCCTGGGCCAGAGTGTTGTCAGGCCCCGCCGCCCTGGACACACTCTGAAAGGCCCCCACCGAAGCCCTTGGATGGTGACAAGCAGCCTCAGAGACTCAGTCTCAGCACTTAGTGCCCGCTGTCCATCCACATCCTCATGGGACATAGCAGGCCAGAGTGACACAAACCAGGGCCCCAAATCTCTGACCCTTCCCAGGCTGGGGAGCCCTTTCTCTCTCTCATTTCTCTCCTCTCCCCACCAGGAGACCTTCACCTTTTTGACCTAACTGGGTGCCTGTTGCTGCTGCTGCTGCTGCTGTTTTGATAATAGCACCCAAATTTCCTTTGGCAAGAAAGCCCAGACTCAGACCAGACCTTCTATGTGATGGTGGCTGGAAGAAGGTCTCTTGTCATCCCATGGGGAATGGAAAAGCACAACATCTCAACCTAGATCCTGCCGCGCAACTCGTGCCTGGACCTCAGGGTCAGGCTCCCAGGCCTCTCCAGGTCATGTGGCTGGAAGCCTGAATAGCACAGATACGAAGATGCAGAATGGGGTTGGGACAGTCCCACCTCCCTGCCCCTGGACGGGAGTGGTTGGCAGGAAACCCTGGACACTGGAAGGGAAGAATCCAAAGTAGATGCTCAGTAAATACTTCTTGTACAAATGAATCTAATCTTGGGTACCATCATTCACATCTCTGAGCCTCGCCCTTTTTGTCTGTGAGATGGGCACCTGCTCATCCAACAACGATTTCTTAATGACCAGGCACTGTGCACAGCACAGAGAGTACAGCTATGAACACAACAGACTTCTCCTCTGATGGAAATCCCATTTCAGTTCATGAGCCAAGGATAGGATTGTATCCTAGCAGGCCTAGTAAAACCTGTCAGCACCTGGCCTACCCAAACTTCAGTGCCCTCTGTAAGCCTCTGATTGCCAGAACCCACAAGACTCTGACCAAGGCCTTCTTTGCCTGCTGGCGGAGCACCCAGAAGGGCCAGAGATGCCCAGCTCCGAGGAGCAGCCCTAGAGCCCTTCCCCAGGAACTGCATAACTCCCCTGGCTTCCCGAGAGGTGGCTCAGCCTGACTAGCAGAGGGGCCCAGAGATACCACACCACAGGTTGTGGCATACAGATAAATAATGTGCCCTTTACTGATTGCTTTCCTGTTCTTCTATGAATATTTCCTGGAGTCACCAAATGCCACCAGACCCTTGGAATCCTAGGAAAATCCAGCCTAAGACATCAGATTATGATGAGTATTATGAAACCAAAATTAAAAGAGAAAGTGGGCAGGATCACCAAGAAGAGTCTTTCTGAGCAGCTGACATTCAGCCCAGGACATGTGCAAAGTGAGAGAGGGAGGCAGATAAATATCAGGGTGTTCCTGGCAGAGGGAGCAGTAAGTGCAAAGGCTCTGAGGCAGAAACACTCAGAGAAGGGGATTTCCAAGTTCTTACCCAGCCCAGTTGTGGGGAATGATTCTTTGAGAATCTGTGTGAACTGTAAAGGCCTGGGCACACGTAAGCTCTGAGGGTTTTTGAAATCCCCTTTTTCGAGAAAGAGTGCTCCTCAGAGAATTGCTAGGCCTCTCAGAAACTCCCCCTTTGCAGCCTGTCTGGCCTGGAGCACGACTTGTTTTTCCAATAACTCATTAGTGTGCCTTTTGTCATGATTGAAAAAAGAAAAGCATATTCAGCAGCATTACAGGTTATTTATGAGAGAATGCAAAGCAGCCGGCACTGGGGGTCTGGGCCCCGGGCAAGGTGCTTCCGTGGGGGCTGGGAGACCTTGGCTCTCCCTGCTGTGCGCTGATGCCTCTGCCCACAGGACCCCACCAAAGCCAGCCGTGGGTCACCAGGGCACTGGTCCTTGGTTTGATTCCTCTTATCAGCTCTCCACTCACTCATTTCTATACCCACCCATTCATTCAAATGCATGTTGAGGTCCTACTGTGTGTCAGACACTACCCGACGTCCACATTTATGGCCCATGAACACGCATCAGCCACTGTGCCCTCAAACTAACTCACCGGCCACCAAGTTGGTGGCATCTTGGCCAATGCCATGGTCAGGCAACACATCACGGTACCAGGCCTTTGGGTTTTGGCCACACTAAATGAAACTCCAGGAACCCACAGTGTTAAACAGAGAAGGACAGTGGCCCAATGCATAGGGTCACATGGAGCCCCCATGGGGCTACAAGACTGCTGGGTCTGTGACCCAGGAACACACCAAGGATGGAGAGTGTGATGCTAGACTGGGACTTGCTGTGTAGTCCAGGCTGCCCTCGAACTTTGGACGTGCCCCTGACTGGCCTTGAACTCTCCGTCTCCCTGCTTCAGCCTCTGATTACAGGCATGCACCACCTCTCCCAGCCCAGGGAGGTGTAGTAAAAAAGGACTCGGCCTAGGCGAGCAGCCAAGCGTCATGGAGGGCATGGAGGGGCGAAGATCCAGGAGACGAGCATGCATTCTTCTCCACCTGGGCGAAGTGCACAGCCGAGGGCTTCCTGCCTCTGACCTCCCCAGTCAGACCCGCAAACATGGCCTCCTTCCTGGAAGAAGACACTGATATTGCAGGAGCTGCAGTGTCGGGAAGGGGCTGCTGGGTGAACTGAGAGCTGAGGACACCTGTCCTCTTCCTCTCCCCAGCCTGCCCCCTGTCACATTCCTTCTCAAGGAAAGGCCTGGCCTACAGGAAGCACGGCTGCCAGAGGATGGTGCGTGCTGGGCTCTCAGGACCCCCTCACACACCAGATCTTGCCAGCACTCCAGTTATCTCAGTGCTCAGGAGGCGGTCAGCAGAGAGTGCATTTGAGAAGCAGGCCTCTCCTGGGGAGCCCCATACCCTCACCTCCTTGCTCCAGGAACTGGGCGGGGGTTGGAGGCTCTCCCAGCATAATCACCCGCTGGCCAGCTGCACAAGTGCATGTCAGGGATGCAAGGCCACGCATACCAAACCGTCAGGCACGAGCAGGGCGGGCAGGGAGGAGGCCACAGCCCATTAGCCTCAACTTCCCACCTGGGCCTAGCGAGCTAGTGGCAGCCCGCGCCTGCTCCTTCTACTCCCCTCAGCAGCCCTGATCTCACCCCATTTGTCTGGCAAGGAACCCAGATACCCACCCTCCTCTCCAGCCTGTCACCTGCCACTTCCAGGAGGAGAGAGATGTGCGGGAGGGGCACGCGCAACACCTGTACAGTTCCTTTGTAGAAGACCCCTCAGTTCTCCAAGTGCAGTCACCAGCTCTTTCATTTAATCATGAGAACTCTAGGAGAGGGGGATTTGTTTCTCCAGCACAGATGAGGAAACAGGGTCAGCTTTGCCCATGGCGAAGCCAGCACCACAGCCAAGGAGTTTTGAGTCAGACATTTATGCCACGAAAGTCATTAAAGCCTAGACAATGGGCTAAAGCCTGGAGATTTAGTCAGGTGTGGTAGTGCACACCTGAAATCTCTGTGCTCTTGGAGGCTGAGGTAGGAGGATTCCAAATTCAAGTCTAGCCTGGGCAATTTAGTGACTTAGCAAGATCCTGTCCAGTATGTAAGCCCTGGGTTCAGTCCTCAATACAGGAAAAAAAACAGACCTTGAGATTACAGTGTGAATAATCCTAATGGCCAAGTTTATGGTCACCTGCTGAGTAGCATTGCAGCTTCTCTTCGCTCCACCAGACTGCAGACCCACACCCAAGCCCAATCTCCTGGAGAGGACCCTCGGCTCGCTTCCTGCACTGAAGAGCTCTCCCAGCCCCAGGGTCTCTCAGGCAAAGCGGTCCAGGACCTGGACCTCCCTGACCACTGAAGCAGAGGCTCTTGTCGAACACAGGAATGTTAGGAATATGCTGTCAAAGCCTCTTCAGGGGTGAGTCAGTGTGTGCTGGAGTTTGAGCAATAGGCAGGCCCACAGGACAGGGGGTTTGGCCAAGAGATTTGGGGGGGACAGCACTGCCAGTGTCCCCTGGGCTTCACGACTTCATGCCTCCCATCCCTTTCAGAGTCCACAGTGTGTGAGCTCCTGCACCCCATGAGCGACCCCCAGGCAGGCTGCTGGCTTTCTGGCACTCAGATACCCCAGGTCTCGTATGCCTTGCCTATAAAACAATGCTAACGACAATAGTAAAATAGTCAATTCTTCCAGCGTGCTTACTTGGTGAGAGGCCCTATTCTAAGCGCATTGTGTGAATTAACTCGTTCAGTCTTCTGCATGTCCCAGCCCTGGGAGGTCGGTCCTCCCTGGGTAGAGCACTGCTCAGTCACTGGTAGCCACTGCCCAGGCTGCCCAGCTCTCTGTTCCACACACAGCCCGGTTCTTCCCTTGCATTCTTATCTCCCCATTCCCTCACCCCCCAGGCAGACTCGGGGACTTCACCCTGAGCACTTCCTTTCCTCCTAATATGCACATTCGAGCCCTGTGCACACGGCAGCTTCTGCCTCCTCCCTCCCTGCCCAGCTCTGTCCCTCTGTCTATTTCCTCTTCCCATCAGCACAGCTGGGGGGGGTGCAGACCCCACTCATTTCTCATCTGGGTTGCACAGAGGCCTCCCAACAGCTTCCCGCTTGCAGCCCCCACACTGCAGAAAGCACTGCCGCGCTCTGCCTGAGGTTTCCAAATCACAGAAGCACAGAACATCCCTCCACGGCCCTGCGGTCTCCAGCAGTCTCCAGGGTCAAGTTCAGACTCTTCAGCTTAGCGCGTGGTGCCCGGTGCCCTGGGGATCTGGGCCCTGCCTTCCTCCCCTCCCCCGCCAGCCCACACACGGATCCAGCCCACACGCATCCCGGCGCACTGATCCCGGACAAGCCGTCTGTCTGCTCCCCTGGTGGCATAGGTGATGCTCTTCCCAGAAGTCTTCCTCCAGCTCCACTACGTCATCGTCCTGTGTGCTCCTAAAGCATCACCCTTAACTCACCGACGTCACGATGACTCTGCATGTCCCCCCACCGAACACAGGTGTCCCCCGGAGGCAGATGATTCAGGGCAGCCGGGTCCCAGTCAGATGGCCCCAGCCCCACCTTTCCCTTGCTGTGTGATCTTGATCAAGTTGTCCAACCTCCAGACAGTCTCGGTGTCCTGGTCTCCAGCTGCAGGCTCATAAGAGTCACAGTAAGTGGCTCTGAGACTCAAGGAAAAGTGCTTCGCACAGTGCCTGGCACAACCGCGGTGCTCAGGCAACGTTAGCTGTTACTAATAAGAGTCTATCTTACCTCTCTTTATACCACAACTGCTTATACGAGGGCTGGTCTTGGGGCAAGTATTCAATTAATGTCTATTGACCCGAGACAAAGGGAAATAGCCCGGAGCTGGTTTTGTTCGAGTCGGTATGTCTAAGTTGCAAGCCACTCTGGCTGCTTCCTGCTGAAGGGGAACTGACAAAGATTAGGTGGCTCGCAAAACCTCTGGAGGCCTAGAGGGCATGGCCTCCAAACCACACAGGCAGAAAGTTGTCCCAGTGACAACCTAGGCCTGCTGCTGTGGACACCCTTCTGCACCTGCAACAAGGCATAGACCCTAACGACACCAGGCACCAAACACATTGACTCGAGACAGACCCTAACATTTGCAGGGCCCAGGGTAATGGTACAAATGGGGCACCCATCCAGTATATCAAACTATTTTAAAGTTACACAGCTAACAGTCTAGCAAATGCAATATATTTAAATCTGTTCTAATAGTCCATGTCTGCATAGCGAGACAAACCAAAACTGACTACAAGCTCACCCAAGATACATTATGAATGCTTTAGTTATGAGAACGATTCTGTGGATCAGAAAGCCAGGTCCTGAATGGCTGGTCTCTGCCCCATGATGTCTGTGGCCCAGGCTGGAAGCACAAAAAGCTGAGGAAGGGATCACCAGAAGGTTTATTTATTCACTGGTACCTGGCTGGAGGCTCCTGCCTGAGGCCTCTCCATGTGCTCTCCTTCTGGGCTGGGCTGGATTCCTCACACCACAGGGGTCGGATCCCAAGAGCATGCTTCCTAAGGAGACACAGATTGACCTGGCATCTGAGGTCAAGTGGCACCGCTCCTGCCATCTGCTGATAGTGGAAGTTCCAAAGTCCTGCCGGGTTCAAGGGGGGCCAAATAGTCTCTTCCTCTGTAAGCAGAGGAAAGGTCTGAAGATCTCTCCTTTAGCGAGTACAGTTTCTTTTTTTTGCAGTACAGGGGATCAAACCCAGGACCTTGAACTTGCCAGGCAGGCGCTTATTCCACTGAGCTATATCCTCAGCCCCTAGCAAGTACAGTTTGTAACAACCAGGTTCAGGCCAGCAATCCTCAGGATCCTCCAGACAGTGCTGGAGAAAGGTGCGTGGGAGCCGGTCCCCTTCTCTAGCCGGCTGCAGCCCCAGCCTGCACTGCGCAGGTGTGAACACTGCCGCCCACAGGCCCCAGCTACGTTCACCCGCCCCCCCCCACCAGTGCTCACCCTTTGGCTGTTCCTCACCTTCAGGGTACAGGAGGGTAGCACAACCTGCCCCCAGAGGACATACCCAGAAGAAGCCTCAATAGGCCCTGGAAGAGAGCTTGGGGTGACTCCGACAGAGAGTTTGGGGTCCTGTGAGTTGCATCATGATGTAGAAATGAGGGTATGAGCTCTGAGTGGCATGTTCCTTCGTCTACAGATTCCAGACCCTGAGGAGAGGAGTGTAGCGAGAGGAAGGCCAGAGTAGAATCCTTCAAAATGCAGAGCCCAAAGCCAGGCATGGTGGATTATGCCTGTAATCCCAGCACTTGGGAGGCTGAGGCAGGAGGATTGCTGATTTCAAGGGCCATCTGGACTACACAGAGAGTTCAAGGCCAGCCTGAACAACATGGTGAGACCCTGTCTTAAAAAAGAATGAAGAGAGCCGGAGATGTCAGTGACACACCTGGCGAGCACAAGGCCCTGAGTGGGTACCATTCTTGGTACCAACAACAACAACAAAAATGCAGAGTCTAAAGCGGGGAACTTTGCCACCCAAGTCCAAGGAGTGGGCTGCCTAGATGCTGCCAGCACAGCCTCAGGATGATACAGGTCTTACGCTGCTACCGAAGTGCATGTCAGGCTTCTTCAGAGACCTTCCGGGGTGCGTCTGATTGGTGCAGCCTAAGTTGGACACCTGGTTTAAGAAAGCCTGGGGAAGTGAGCTGTTGGCATGTAGGAGATGATTGAAGAGTATGGTGTGTGTTTAAATTAAAAAGAAAAAACATTACAGTAAAAGCCACATGGCCATTGACCCCTCTCAAAATACTCCCCCTCACTTCAAACATACTCCACCATGCTTTCAACCTCCCAAACCAGTTCTGGAAGTCCTCTCTCATGAAGGTCTTCAGTCCTGCTGTCAGAGCTGCCTCCACGTCCTGAATCAGTTCAAGATGTTTCCCTCTCATGGTCAGTATGACTTTGGGGGGAAGAGTCAGAAGTTGCATGGTACCAGATCCAGTGCATAAAGCAGATGAAAACACACCAAAATATTTTTGACCCTCCCTTTGCTTCGATCGTCACTTGGCAGCAGCATTTACTACATTTCTGATCATGCCTCATAAAGACACTGAGGAAAGAAGACTTCCAGAGCTGCTTCAGAAGGTGGCAGGAATGCCGAGACAAGTGTTTTGGTGTGATGGGGAATATTTTGAGGGGGATAATTGGCAACGTGTCCTCTACTGTAATAAATTTTAAAATTTAAACACTCACCTTATATTTTGCATACCTAGGGGAAACACACATAATAAAATATGGAGATCCCAAAGGAAGTGGGTTTAAAAGCCCCAGGCAGTCAAGAAGAATGACAGATGTTTAATGAAAAATATTCATTATAGTCCACCTCAATATGTTTCTTTTTGTTTTTTGCAGCATTGGGGATTAAACTCAGGGAACCCTGAACCACAACCCCAGCCCTTTTTTCAAAAAATTATTCTTCCTTTTGAGGCAGGCCTAAGTTGCCTAGCCTGGCCTCCTTCTAACGGATGGCCCTACAGGAGCTGCCTTTGTCCCATTCTTCAACTTGCCAGGCGTAGTGTTATAGGCAGCTGAGTTAGATAGGAATGTTATAGGCAGTCAGACAGGGCCAGGCCCTCAAAGAAGCCAGCAGACCTGAAGGAGCCAGCAGACCTGTGGGCCAGACCTCAAGACAAAGGGTGCTATACAAATGCACCCACTCACTTCCCTAGGTATAAACAGCAGGAATTAATATTCTAAAAAAGTAACAACCACCTTCTAAAAAGCCAGGAAGTCACTAGCCTGACCCCCACAGGAAAAGCCCCTGATCTGTATTCAGGCCCACTTGCTACGTGACTCGCTTCCCCATTTGATCCCAGTCCACTCAGTCTTACCTGGACAATTATACCTGTAATCTTATTGGCTGACCATAGTTTTGTCCATCTCCCCTACCTTGGACCCGCCTCACCTCATGGTTTTTCTCTATAAAAGTCCCTGGAAAAGACAGTCGGGGGGAACCGACTCGGGCCCCCCTTCTGTCCTTCTCTTGGACAGAAGCTTTCTTTCTCTCAGTAAACATATTCTGCTCTTAACCTCCATTGTTCTAAAATTCATTTTTCGGTTTTAGAGAACACAAACTTGTCTGAAAGCATTCAGGTTGGGAGGTTTATTGTCCTGTATCAGTAGGACACCCACTGCCAAAACCTGCTTCCACCTCACAGAAGGTGATTCTTCCTCCCAAGGAAAACTTACTCATTCTTTTATCCACAGGGAGGCAATCCAAATTCAGATCAGTAATTACACCAGGATAACAAGGAAATTCAATATCCTTCTAATTCCATCAGGATCCCATCTTGTATTCTATAATCTGCAATAAATTGCACAAAGAATCATCAACAACACCCCTATGTGAAAAGGATGGGCAATAGGAGTGGGGGACGGAGGGCTGTTCCATGAAAAGAGATGAATAGACCCATAAGAAAGCAAGGAGTGCAATAAGGGTGCGGGCAGTACTTCTCCTTTCTGTAGCAGATCACGGGGGTGTGGGTGGTATTTGTCATTTTATCCTGTGTCCCATTCGTCTTCATAAGCACCTCAGCTGGGCAGTGTGCTTTAGCAGGTAGGGTGATTCGAACTTCAGGCTGAACCTTTGATGGTGTGGCCTGTTTGGGATCCCTAGGGACTCCCATTAACTTTTACTACCTGACCTGCACGCACCAGGCAGGGCCCCGTACATTTCCTTCTCCTCGTTCCTTCCCAGAGATAATTAGGGTCAGGCACCCAGCCAACACCATAAGCCTCATGTTTGCCTGAGAAACCACAGGGGCCCCCTGTAACAATCTCACTTGCAGTTCGCCGGAACCGCGACTGTCTTCTGGTGGAAGCATCGCTGCCTTGGAAGTTCAGACTTCTAAACTACCAAAATCTGGAGTCAGGCAGATAAGGAGGAAAAGACTTGCAAATGGGTCTTTAGGTAAAAGAGTGGGAGAGATCTGGGCTGGAGACGAGAGTTTGGATTTCTTCACTGCAGTGAAACTGCCCCTGGGGCTGAGAGGTCCCGGAGGTCATGAAGATGAAGATCAGAGTTAAAAACAGGGCCCTGGGGAATGATGACTTGTAAGAGTTCGGCAGAGGAATTAGGGCTTTGGGTGGCCTTTCTGTAACGTCCTTCCCCTCTGACAATGGCATCCCGCACTTCCCAGAGGAAGGTGGGTCAGAGTTCATTCTCCTTGAAGGGTACTCCTGTCCCTGAATCCACGCTAGAGTCTCACTGGCACAGGGCGACCGTGTATGCCCAGAATTTCTCAGGAATTATCTTTTTCCAAATTTCCAATTGCAAGAGATCTAAATTTTTTCTTTTAATGGGAGGGGGAGGTATTATAATTCTCCTGTGAGAATTAAAACTGTACAATCAACAAAGAGATGTTACTGACCTGAATGAATGATCTGTTTCCAATTGAAAGCAAGGAAGCAAGACCCCGATACGTGGAATTGAAGGTTAATACTAGCAATTCTGGAAGCCAGGGGACAGGAGCTGACAGGCAAGAATGTTACCATCTAATGGGACTTGCCTATAGCTGTTGCTACTATACCAACAACATATGTTTGTGGCCCTATCTGCTACCCTTGGTGAGTCAGTTTCACAAATAAAATAAATATTAATAAGGTTTTATACATCGTATAATTTATACAAGTCCTGTAGGCAGTATTTCAAGAAATAAATTTCAGAAGCAAAATAAGCCCTTAAATTGGCAATTTTTATATGCATAGCACTGTTAACCTTGCTGCGAAGTCTGAGTGTTACATTTTTCAAATGCCATCTAGTTACGGTCACTGGTATTTTCCAGGCTTTGAATATTCAGTATGGAAGAAATGCAAAGAAAAAAGGTAGGAATGCAGTGGAATTCTCAAGACACCCAAATCAGAAACGGATCCAAAATCTGTGTGAGCAAAAGCAGTATCAGTTTCAGTGGGAAAAACAAAACCAGGGCAAGCAGACAAAGCACTTTCATTATTTAAGAAAAATGCTTGTGTTTTCACTCTCCAATTGGAGATGTTTTTTGGACACATGCTTGATGATTCCAGTAATGGCAACGTGGAAATTTTTTGCTTTCTAGGTCTGGAATGTGTGTTGCAAAATAAAGATCTGTACTATTAGGTTAATTACTGTATGCTTTCTGTGTCGCAAATTTTGTCATTTTAAGAATAAAAATTCAGCCAGGGGTGGTGCCACACACCTGTAATCTCCACACTCGGGAAGGCCGAAGCAGGAAGATTGCAAGTCCCAGCCCAGCCTGGGCTACTTAATGACTTAAGCAAAACCTTAGCTCAAAATAAAAAAAAATTTGAAAAGACCTGGGGCTATAGCTCAGTCTAAAGGCCCCATGTCACTCTACAGCACTACCCACAAAAATTTAAATATTAAACATTTGTATTAGCTTTCAATTTTCTAACGTCTTTTATTTGGCATTACTTTCCTATCAATAGTCCCTTATTTTAATGTCTTTTCTTATCAGATGTCTCTATCAGGTAGGGAGCAATTTTACACACTAAAATATGTAATCTTGTCAAAATATATTAGTTCATACTAATAATAATCCATTCATTCTATAGGATCTGTTTCTTTAAACAAAAGACCCCTGAAACTTAACCCAATCACAGAAAAATGACTCACTGTTTATTATTTACAGTCACTCATGATTATTTAAAGTATGTAAAACAGTGCTATGAAAAATTCAGAATAATGTATGACTTCAAAAATTTCCAGGACTTCTCAGAAATCATAATTTCTCACTCCCCAAATTAGTGTCTGTTAGGAGTTTGGAGATACTAACAGGCCGGTGGCATCTCTTCTGGTTGGGAGCTCTGGACTTACCTGGGCTCGGGGGCACTGGGAGCCCCGGGCACCCCCACTGGAGGATGCTGAGCCCATGGCAACCACCCCTCACCCTGCAGCGACCTTAGGCCCCAGGACCCCAGCACCCTTGCAACACAAAACAGCCAGAATCCTGGGTATCTTCTCTCCTCTTCCCTGGGTCCCCAGGAGAAGAGAGTAGCATTTACCTGTCTCCTAATTTAGTCCTGTTTAAATGTCAACAGGGAAGGGAGGGAACTCTTCCTCTCCCGGCACAC